>CM061133.1:174853340-174978867 GCA_030789695.1 Scilla litardierei | reverse complement strand
GGCTCTCGAAACGTTCAAGTATGGATTTTACTCCTTTTTCTTGAGACGTTACATACATTTATTTATTTTTCATTTACATTTGCTGTTTCCAAATGGAAATCCGTTGAGACAGATATCCTTGAAACTTAGAAAGTTTCTTTTGGAATTCGGAGAGATTAGTGCATCCTTTTTGATTCTGTGTCATTTGGGGGCAACAGTGTTGCATTCCCTGAATCTTCAATATGGCCCTTATATTGGGCTTTGTATTGAAAAATCGTACGTGTTTATTGTCTACTAATCATTTATGAGAGCAGTTTCATCTATTAAAAGATGAATCGTTAGGCACATGCATATTCAGATAAACATTTTCATTTATTGTCTACTAAACATTTTCATTCAGAACAAATTACATAATTCAAATGCTCTCATAAATTATTCTCAAAACAAATTGCTAAGATAAAAGTAAAGGCTAATCAAGCAAGTCATCATTTTCGAAGTCGTCAGCTGAGAACTTGACTGGAGCATCAGATGTCAGCAGGTTTGTTTCAGCTTTATTTTTCTTGTTCTCTTTATACAAATCCTGGAGATACTGTGGAGTTCGGCACACTCTGGACCAGTGGCCTTTCATGCCACAGCTATGGCACTGGTCTTCCCATTCCCTCTTGGGTGGGGGTGCATCATCTCTATTTCTGCGCCACGTGAACTTCCACTTACTATCATTTCTTCGTTGCTGGACTTGGCCCTAGCTTTTTTGTTCTGTCCCCCTTTCTGTGGTCTTTCTTTTCTTTTGTTGTCTCTCTTCTTTCGAGGAGAAGAGGCGTTATGAGCTTCTGGGATGGGGGCAGTGCTAAGGGGCGCATATTGTGAGTGGCGAGTAGAAGCTCTCTGTTTTGTTCAGCCATGAGTAAACATAACAGCAGCTCAGAATACTTGTTGAACTTGCGTTCATGGTATTGCTGCATTAGTATCGCATCTTTTTCATGGAAGGACGTATACGTCTTTTTCAGCATGCGATCTTCTGAGACGTTTTCACCACACAACTTCAGGCGTGAGGTGATGCTAAAAAGTGCTGAGTTGTACTCAGCAATGGACTTAAAATCATGCAGTCTCAGGTTCTCCCACTCATATCGTGCCATTGTGAGTATAATATCTCTCTGATGTTTATACATGTCCTCAAGGGCAGTCCATAGCTCAAGTGGATCTTCGACCGTAAGGTATTCAGCCTTTAAGGTCTTGTCCACATGGCGGCGAATATAGATGATGGTTTACGCCTTCTCTATATCGCTAACATTTTCTTTTTCTGTCACAGCAGCAATGAGGGACTTTGCCCTCAGGTGAAACTTTACATCTAGCTGCCAGCTTAGATAGTTTCTACCTGATGCATCCAGCACTTCGAAATCAACGCTTGCAATTTTAGCCATTTATCTAGCAGAGCACAAACATGCATGAATTAATATTTAATCAAAGAAAATATTTTCATGCGGAGGCAATATTTAACGAAAAGCTAAATGTGTGGATCGGCCAGTCCCACAAGAGAGAGTCCAAAGTCCACAGTCCAAATTATACAAATTTGCAGCTTTAAAAATGAAAATACAACTTTGGAAACCCCATGGGTCCCATAGGATATCTCCAGCTTCAAGCGTGGCCTCCGTCTCCATGGAAGTTGGTCTTCTTTTTTGACATTTACATAAATTCCTCACTACAATTTCTCTCAAAAATAAAACAAAAGTGCGGGAAATAAACTGTGGGACTTAAACAGCCGATCCAAAAACCACATTTAGCCATTCATGCAGAAATATTGTGCTCATCAACATTTTCATCAAACATTTTCATCATAGGCATCACATGCATTTAATATTCGCAGAGATGGATAAACAATTTAATCACTTAATAATTATTGGACCACTGGGCAACGTCATACACCGTTAGGTTAGTTGACTAACGGCAGAGCGGTCGCAGGATATTCCTAATTATTAAGGTTAAATATAATACACAACCACGCATATAATATCCAATGTAATTTGCCAGTGATGTAAAGCATGTAAAGAAAAGATCATTACGATGCAAGGGTTGTAATGAGTGGGTTTAATTAATAAAATTGAATAAGAGCCCAAAATTAACATTTTTGTTGTAGAAGGAAAATGGGTTTTCCTTTTTAAATCATCCCAAATAACCCCCAAAAGTCCCCAATAAAATTCTTATATGCCCGATGATAGCCCCGTAAAATACAGTGATTTTTCAAGAATTTATACGCCCTTTTGAAAATTAATTTTTAGCCCAAAACGGTTCTTTTAAGGCTTATTTTAAGCCTTTGCCCCCATTTTTTTTGGAAAATTGGTGGCCTGCGGGCCTGAAGCTCGCGGGCCGGCTGCGGGCTTCAGGCCCACGGACAGAAAGTTTTTTTTGTAACTGTGTTGGCCTGCGGGCTTGAAGCCCGCAGCCCGACTGCGGGCTTCAGGCCCGCAGACAGATTTTTTTTTTCAGTTGGGCCGAAAGGCCCAATAGGGCTTTGGGGGCGACGGCTAGGGTTAGCCGCCGCCGCCCCCAATTTGCTGGTGAACCGGCGGTTGGGGGGGTGCCGCCCCCTTGCAGGGGAGGGCGGCGGGCTGAGCCGCCCCCCGCTGCAGGGGGGACGGCGGCGGCCGCCCCCGTGCAGGGGAGGGCGGCGGGCTGAGCCGCCCCCCGCTGCAGGGGGGACGGCGGCGGCCGCCCCCCTGCAGGGGAAGGCGGCGTGGGCAGGGCCGCCCCCCTCTGCAGGGGGGACGGCGGGGCGTCGCCCCCCCTCTACAGGGGGGGGGGGGGGGGGGGGGCGGCGGGGGCCGCCGCCCCCCTGCAGGGGGCGCGGCTGGGCGGCCGCCCCCCTCTGTAGGAGGGAAGGCGACGGGTGGGCCACCGCCCCCCTCTGCAGGGGGGACCGCCGGCCGCCGCCCCCCTCTTCTGGGGGGAGCGGCGTAGAGGGTCGGTGGGGAGGGGGTCAGCGGCAAAGCCGCAGGCGGGCAAAAATTAGGGATTACACAATATAACCCTAAAAATTTGATTTTTGGGATGAAAAATTCGTCGTTTTCAAGGCGACAATCGATCCCCATATCGATCTTGCGAGATCTAGGGGTGGAGCAATCATACGTATGATTAAAAACATCGTTTTGGTGATTTTTACCTCTATATCCGTCCTCCGGATATAGCGACGGTTGCACGAAGCCCTACGCGGATGACGACGCTCGATTGAGGAAACCTTGCACCGCGCTCGTGGATCTCCCGTCTCCTCTCGCCTTCGCCTTCGCAACGAACGAAAAAATTTGAGTAAAGAAAATTTTTAGAGGCTCGTGCAGATAACGTGTGTCACGCCCCGCTTCCCAAAAACGTGGAGGCGAAGCGTGAGAAGGTCCGCTCAGACTTGAAGCTACAAGCTGCAAGTCCGATAAGCGTCAATCAAATTTAAACTGCAGGTCCTTGCAACGCGAAACGAAACAAAGATAATAATAACGAAAAGAGACAAAAGAAACATCTCAGAATATCCATAATAATAAATCTCAACATCGCAGAAAAGCCACCAGGCTAAAAGAAGAATCAAAAAGAAAGTACAAGAGACTGAAAAGAGGCCTAAGGCATGGCCAACATAATACATAACATCAACAAGAAAAGAGAGGTGCTACGCACCGACAGCCTAACAACGACTAAGCAGAAAACAACCACAGCTAGAAGGAGCTCTAGGACTGGTCTTCTATGTCCTCGAACTCAACGCCTGCAACCTGTTCGTCCTCGACGACCAACTCTGGCTCACAATCTAACATGTGACACCCAAAAGAGATAAGGGGCACATGTCAGCAAGTCTAAAAGACTTGGGCAAGGAAACTGAAAGTAACTAACAACCTAGCACTTATAATATTAAGCAATGACATGGCAGTTAAGTATGATGCAACAGTTTAAAAGAGAGGCAAGCACGCACTATGTAGCCAAAGCTACCAATTCACTAATCACTATTCACTTATCACTGTTTATCACTTAGTGCATAGAGAGTCCACCTGCTGGCCAGCTCGTGGCTCAGTCCGCTTATCTCTATCACTATTTATCACTTAGTGCATAGAGAGTCCACCTGCTGGCCGGAGTGGCGGATCAGGCCAACTCGGGCTCAGTCCGCTTATCTCGTATCACTATTTATCACTTGTGCACTAGAGAGTCCACCTGCAGGCCGGAGTGGCGGATCAGGCCAACTCGGGGCTCAGTCCGCTTATCTCTTACCCCACCCATATGTGTCGAGCGTTGGGGTTTCCAACTACATGGCTCGCTTCTGGAACACGAGCCAGGAAAATAAGTGTATAGTAGCGTGTGCTACGCAATCACGATGACAAATCAATATGCAATGCCAGGAACAGATAATTGCGTACCGTTAATTGAATTTAAACGTGACAGGAAAAATGCAATGACATGAACATATTCGCATACCGTTAATTTAAAGTAAATGTGACATATGAGCATGATGAGGGTGACGGACCAAGCTTCGTTGTCAAGCTAGGTCAAGGCGTCTAGACAGCTATCCTTTCACTGTCTAGTCTCTTTTACGCTAAAACAAGGTAATGGCCTAAGCACGGCCTAAACAACAAGGGTAGAAAGTTTCACTTGCCTGATATACATGCTGGTATCGCAATCTCAAAGTCCAACCACATATCATAACGTCCAGAGCTCCCACGCTCAATCCAACACCAGCCTACAGTCCCGTATTATTATCTTGGATTAGTGAGTTACAAAGCAGTAAAAACACAGTTTTTATCTTGATTAGCATGCAAAATTGGTGGGGGTTCCTACGGTTCAGAATTATATCATCACACGACGCGAGAGCTACACTGACGTCGGGTAGCGACGTCAGGGGTGGATTACGGTATCGTGAACGGTACGGGACGACGGATACCCTGCGATAAGACACGTGCACGAATAAGTTCGTAACAACGGACTAGAATTATTGAACAACCTTAAAACGTCTAATGATCTGATTTTAATTAAGCTCTCCACCCTAAAATGGGTCCACATCAATATTAACGTACGTTAAGTTACTAACACATTAACATTTATTATAAAAAGGATATTAGTGAATTACTGATACCACATCAGACTTCGTACAATTTATTTGTAACTAATTCTAACACATATAAATAAACACAATGTAGGTCCCTACACTGGTCACGCACCCAATTGCCCACAGTTCACTCACAATTCCCAAAGTTATAACATACACAGTGCATGATCCTTATACCTGTATGTTGATTTCTATACCCCTATGTTCATGCACTTATTTAGTATTAAGCAATAATAACATTAACACTTACAGCGTGCTTGATTGCAGATGGGGGATTCGAGGAGGGAGGTCGGAGAGGAGCTTGACCGGAGGCCGTCGGGGAGAAGAGGGCGTGGGACGATGCTGACGGCGCAGGGGGCCTGCTGCCGTGGGTGTGGGTGCACGCGATGCGGGGATGCGGAGAGATGGTCGTTGCTATGCAGCGAGGGGCCGAGCGGACCTCCGGGCGGTGCAGCTGCTCCTGCGCCGGCGATGAAGGCCGAAGGAGGTCAGGTCGGCGCGGCAGCGTTGGCGTTGCGGTTGTCGGAGGGGTTAGCAGCTCGGCGGTGCTAAGGCAGAGGGAGGTGGGGATACGGCGGGGTTTGCTGCCGTGCACCGGTGGAGAACGATGCCGAGGGGAGATCCGGTGCTGTAGGGTTCGAAGGTCAGGCGATGGGCTTGGCGCGATGGCTTTCACGTAGGGAAGATGAAGATAAGCGGGCGGCGGCTGTGTAATGTTGAGGGCGGCGGGGTTTTTGCGATTGCTGCGAAAGTTATAAAAGCTAGGGTTATAATTTAATAACCTAAGGCTATAAATAGGGTAGGCTGCTACACACGTGAGTTAGGGGCTCAGGGCTAGTGTCTAGGTCATAGGAAAATAGTGATTTCATACAAAGACATGGTTTGAAGGCCCAAAGAAAACTGTGTGTGTGTGTGTGTGATGGGTCCGGCCCTATTTCATTTTGTTGCTAGGCTAACGGGCTGGGAAAAATAAAGCCTGGGTCAAGCAAGTGCTAGTATACGAAGTGCATGTGAGCCTAGGGTTACAACATTTGTTATTATAAGTTAGAGGCTAGATAGGCTATAGGGTTAATTTAGCAACGGAGGTGTTATAAAAGAAAAGCCCAACCCTCTCACTCACCCTCATGCGAGAGTAGGGGCAGCCATCACAAGTATGGGCTGGGCTAAAACAAGGCTTATTGGGTTAATCAATTAATAAAATTCATTAGAGACCAAAACCCCAATCAAACCTAGGGTTAAAATACAATGGGTTGGGCAAAAAGTGAAATTGGATCAAACGAAGTCCGAAAATGGTAAAATAAATACTGGGGTGACCGGGTCGACGAGAGAAAGAAGACGGAGGAGACGGATCACAATTTCGATGACGAGAAACGAAATTAAAAATAAAAAGGTCTAGCGACAAAAGTGAAAATCGTGACGTCTCTTCAAATAGGATCAAATCGTGGGAGAACGACCCGTGAAACGCCGTTCCAAAATAGTGCCACTATTTAATACTCTCAGAGACGTTCACAACAGCATATCACACGAAAGTGTTCGCAAACAAACAAAGTCTAAAACAAACACGTGAACGGTCAAAAGCACGTGCACGAACATCGTACAACGAAAAGTGGTCGTTACATCCTCCCAACCTTAGAATAAAGTCCGTTCTCGGACTTTCTAATATATCTAGTCGCTCTAGTAACTACCCCAATCATGTCACATCATAAATCAAACCAGGTATAGTCATTACAAGTGCTTATATATGCACTAGGTAGTCAAACATTAACACTACCAACATGAATATATATTCACGTACGTCATTCACTTATACCTATTATGGACAGTCAACTTCATACATGTATTTCAATCATATACATATACATACATCCCTCATATAACTACTACTTACCTAGCACAAAACAATAGTTCAGATACTCACATAAGGGTAGTCTCACACTTAGCAAATACAATCATTTCTCTACGTATAGGTAGCTACATATGCACAAGCAACATGGGTATACTACTCCTTAATATTTCCTGGTATACATCCAATACCAAACACATCAACGCATGTAGTCACACCATACCATTATTCAAATCAAGTCTTACTATATCTAATATACATTCACCACTACTATAATTTCACCATATATAGTCATTCAAATGCATGCAATTATTTCACCATAAATTCACATTACATCCGGTCCTATAACTATGTTCACGACACGCCACACATACCATAGTCACCAACACTTATAACTAGTCACATACTTACCTGTGCATGGTGCACACCCATACACGCTAACATTTCATTTACACATACCAATCGTACCATTATATAACTAGCACATCTACACGCCTAGTTTAGCTAGCACACATAAGTTCACACAAGCAAGTTCTTAGTAATTAACTATACCACAAGACCAACACCTATAACTATACACTGGTATAGCGACCCACAATCATGTGCGTAGCACAACCAGGCACAAACAATCCTATCACTATACATACATCAAACATCGCTATATGCAACCACCGTCATACATAACCATATACTTAGAGTATACCCACTCAGGCTTGAGTGAGACTCGAAACACATATCAGATTACTCTATATACGTAACACGACATTTATACATATACCAATGTCACTCCAATGTATACACATCTACCAATACAACCATATTCATACCACATGTCAATCACACTTAATATTTAGTCAAGCAACACTCACATAATTCATTCCCTTTATACACCATAATAGTAATACAGACATCAGCAGACGTATAATTATAATACTTTCCCTAATACGTGCATTCACCGTATAGTCACACACATGTATAACATATATTCACACCATATCTTATTACCTGTAATTAGTATACCAGCACATCTACATCATACATAGTTAAGATACGCATTAGTCGTGTATACCTCCTGGCATACACGCACACAACATCCATCAAAGCAAGCAATACCAATCAAAATTATATCTCTACTACCATATGTATATCACCTATACACTCTCGCAGCGAATACATAACTACTTACGTCTAAGCATATTACATAACTACGTACGAGCACATACTCACGCGTACAACACATAGGTCACATAATAGGCCTACTTACTTAACTATATGTACACCTATTGTCATCATACCTAACATACATATAGTTTTACCAATCATATTACTTCAACCATTATAAGTATCTCCAACTACATACACTCCATTCAGACATTCCAATACAGAATCTTATATACATAGACGCCCCTAGAGTGGTATAGCTATCCTCGCACATATCCATAAATATTAACACACTTACAATTTCATAACATCATGAATAACTCTGAGTATGTATATATATCACACAATAGGCAAACATTATCATGCTATAGGGGGTACACCCTTCAAGCCTACATACTCAACTCAGGTACATGCGCTACGACAACATCACCAAAAGTCTAAGGACCCACGACTAAACTGGCGCGACGTAAATAACGGCAAACACTAGTGGAATAACTAGGCAGAAGGAAGGAAACCAAGATTAGATGGCGTAACGAAACAAGATCGTAAAAATGGGTCCAGGCAGGGCGAGGACAGGGAGGTAAATAGATCAAGTGGAACGGAGATACAATTGTGGATGTTTAGGCGGGGAAGAAAGACGTAAACATTACTCTCATAAGTTTTCGGAAATGGTACGTGAATAGCGAAAGTCAAAAACACTAAAAGTATAAAACGGTCATATTTTGAAAAGCTGGAGCTCTCCTCCGCATAAACGATATTTGAAGATCGATAAAATAAGTTGTTCAAAATAAGTTTGAGTTGAATACACATAATAAGAGGAAATGATTTATTGGCTTAACGGAAATCATTATGAAAGGAAGTAAAGCGTTCATACGAACATTAAGGACGCAGTTTTAGAAAATATTATACGGCAGTGATGTAACAATGTTGACAAAAGTTTTGAAACGAAATTAAATTAACGAAAGAATTTTAAACTCGTGCTAAATACTTTCAAAGTCTTTAAGCCAGGAAATAGCTTAAATAATCAATATTGAAACTACCTTTTAGTGTAACCAGGATTTGCCAAAAGAAGTCGTTTTACCAAAGCTCTTAACATACGGGCTAATGAGCCTAGCACGGATATATAAAAATATTTGAAGTTCTATTTATCTTGGAAGAGATTTTAAAATGTGTATGCTATGCAATTAAAATGGATCTCATAGTTAGAAAAATGGTATGTCGAATTTTCAAAATAGTAATAGAGTCTTTAAACCGAAATGCGAAATTATAGATTAGAAAATGGTTACGAGATAGCAATTATAATTACAACCATTAGACTCCGAAATCTACAAGGAATTTGACTCAATCAAAAATGAGAAATTTAAGTATATACGTAGCGGGTTTAAAACAAAATTTAAACTTAGCGAAAACTTTAATAAGGGGAAATCGAAAAATTAACTTTAAAAGAAATTTAGCCTAGAGAATGGGGACATTCGAAGGATCAACGATTATCGGAACGTGGTGGTCATGGGAATCGAGGCAAGGGATTTGGTCGGATGATCAAAACATAAATACGTCTAGGTTATGACTTAGGAAAATCTACGGAAACTCCTACGGTCAACCAACTAAAGATTATGGAACTAAGCGCTAAGACTCCCTAATGGCTAGACATCGATGAAATGAGTTCAACTTGGTCCGAAATCGATGAACCCAAGCGAGAGACCAAAGAATTCTAGAAGTCTATCCTAGTCAAAGCTAGACAGGAACCACTAAGGTAACTCCTACGACGACCAAATCAACTCCTAGCGGGGAGTCTAACTAACAATCAGGGGCCTCTAACTAGCAAGCACGGACGTCTAACTAAGTCTTCCTACCACCAAGTGACATAGGAAAACTACTAGACTCAAGGCTATAAACTCGGATGTTGCAATTTATTTAATGGACATTCCATAGTTATTATCGTTGTTCCGATAATTCGCAATTGCAAGACGACCTGCATGGGCCACCACTAAAACCTGTCACGCCCCGCTTCCCAAAAATGTGGAGGCGAAGCGTGAGAAGGTCCGCTCAGACTTGAAGCTACAAGCTGCAAGTCCGATAAGCGTCAATCAAATTTAAACTGCAGGTCCTTGCAACGCGAAACGAAACAAAGATAATAATAACAAAAAGAGACAAAAGAAACATCTCAGAATATCCATAATAATAAATCTCAACATCGCAGAAAAGCCACCAGGCTAAAAGAAGAATCAAAAAGAAAGTACAAGAGACTGAAAAGAGGCCTAAGGCATGGCCAACATAATACATAACATCAACAAGAAAAGAGAGGTGCTACGCACCGACAGCCTAACAACGACTAAGCAGAAAACAACCACAGCTAGAAGGAGCTCTAGGACTGGTCTCCTATGTCCTCGAACTCAACGCCTGCAACCTGTTCGTCCTCGACGACCAACTCTGGCTCACAATCTAACATGTGACACCCAAAAGAGATAAGGGGCACATGTCAGCAAGTCTAAAAGACTTGGGCAAGGAAACTGAAAGTAACTAACAACCTAGCACTTATAATATTAAGCAATGACATGGCAGTTAAGTATGATGCAACAGTTTAAAAGAGAGGCAAGCACGCACTATGTAGCCAAAGCTACCAATTCACTAATCACTATTCACTTATCACTGTTTATCACTTAGTGCATAGAGAGTCCACCTGCTGGCCAGCTCGTGGCTCAGTCCGCTTATCTCTATCACTATTTATCACTTAGTGCATAGAGAGTCCACCTGCTGGCCGGAGTGGCGGATCAGGCCAACTCGGGCTCAGTCCGCTTATCTCGTATCACTATTTATCACTTGTGCACTAGAGAGTCCACCTGCAGGCCGGAGTGGCGGATCAGGCCAACTCGGGGCTCAGTCCGCTTATCTCTTACCCCACCCATATGTGTCGAGCGTTGGGGTTTCCAACTACATGGCTCGCTTCTGGAACACGAGCCAGGAAAATAAGTGTATAGTAGCGTGTGCTACGCAATCACGATGACAAATCAATATGCAATGCCAGGAACAGATAATTGCGTACCGTTAATTGAATTTAAACGTGACAGGAAAAATGCAATGACATGAACATATTCGCATACCGTTAATTTAAAGTAAATGTGACATATGAGCATGATGAGGGTGACGGACCAAGCTTCGTTGTCAAGCTAGGTCAAGGCGTCTAGACAGCTATCCTTTCACTGTCTAGTCTCTTTTACGCTAAAACAAGGTAATGGCCTAAGCACGGCCTAAACAACAAGGGTAGAAAGTTTCACTTGCCTGATATACATGCTGGTATCGCAATCTCAAAGTCCAACCACATATCATAACGTCCAGAGCTCCCACGCTCAATCCAACACCAGCCTACAGTCCCGTATTATTATCTTGGATTAGTGAGTTACAAAGCAGTAAAAACACAGTTTTTATCTTGATTAGCATGCAAAATTGGTGGGGGTTCCTACGGTTCAGAATTATACCCTCACACGACGCGAGAGCTACACTGACGTCGGGTAGCGACGTCAGGGGTGGATTACGGTATCGTGAACGGTACGGGACGACGGATACCCTGCGATAAGACACGTGCACGAATAAGTTCGTAACAACGGACTAGAATTATTGAACAACCTTAAAACGTCTAATGATCTGATTTTAATTAAGCTCTCCACCCTAAAATGGGTCCACATCAATATTAACGTACGTTAAGTTACTAACACATTAACATTTATTATAAAAAGGATATTAGTGAATTACTGATACCACATCAGACTTCGCACAATTTATTTGTAACTAATTCTAACACATATAAATAAACACAATGTAGGTCCCTACACTGGTCACGCACCCAATTGCCCACAGTTCACTCACAATTCCCAAAGTTATAACATACACAGTGCATGATCCTTATACCTGTATGTTGATTTCTATACCCCTATGTTCATGCACTTATTTAGTATTAAGCAATAATAACATTAACACTTACAGCGTGCTTGATTGCAGATGGGGGATTCGAGGAGGGAGGTCGGAGAGGAGCTTGACCGGAGGCCGTCGGGGAGAAGAGGGCGTGGGACGATGCTGACGGCGCAGGGGGCCTGCTGCCGTGGGTGTGGGTGCACGCGATGCGGGGATGCGGAGAGATGGTCGTTGCTGCGCAGCGAGGGGCCGAGCGGACCTCCGGGCGGTGCAGCTGCTCCTGCGCCGGTGATGAAGGCCGAAGGAGGTCAGGTCGGCGCGGTAGCGTTGGCGTTGCGGTTGTCGGAGGGGTTAGCAGCTCGGCGGTGCTAAGGCAGAGGGAGGCGGGGATACGGCGGGGTTTGCTGCCGTGCACCGGCGGAGAACGATGCCGAGGGGAGATCCGGTGCTGTAGGGTTCGAAGGTCAGGCGATGGGCTTGGCGCGATGGCTTTCACGTAGGGAAGATGAAGATAAGCTGGCGGCGGCTGTGTAATGTTGAGGGCGGCGGGGTTTTTGCGATTGCTGCGAAAGTTATAAAAGCTAGTGTTATAATTTAATAACCTAAGGCTATAAATAGGGTAGGCTGCTACACACGTGAGTTAGGGGCTCAGGGCTAGTGTCTAGGTCATAGGAAAATAGTGGTTTCATACAAAGACATGGTTTGAAGGCCCAAAGAAAACTGTGTGTGTGTGTGTGTGTGATGGGTCCGGCCCTATTTCATTTTGTTGCTAGGCTAACGGGCTGGGAAAAATAAAGCCTGGGTCAAGCAAGTGCTAGTATACGAAGTGCATGTGAGCCTAGGGTTACAACATTTGTTATTATAAGTTAGAGGCTAGATAGGATATATGGTTAATTTATCAACGGAGGTGTTATAAAAGAAAAGCCCAACCCTCTCACTCACCCTCATGCGAGAGTAGGGGCAGCCATCACAAGTATGGGCTGGGCTAAAACAAGGCTTATTGGGTTAATCAATTAATAAAATTCATTAGAGACCAGAACCCCAATCAAACCTAGGGTTAAAATACAATGGGTTGGGCAAAAAGTGAAATTGGATCAAACGAAGTCCGAAAATGGTAAAATAAATACTGGGGTGACCGGGTCGACGAGAGAAAGAAGACGGAGGAGACGGATCACAATTTCGATGACGAGAAACGAAATTAAAAATAAAAAGGTCTAGCGACAAAAGTGAAAATCGTGACGTCTCTTCAAATAGGATCAAATCGTGGGAGAACGACCCGTGAAACGTCGTTCCAAAATAGTGCCACTATTTAATACTCTCAGAGACGTTCACAACGGCATATCACACGAAAGTGTTCGCAAACAAACAAAGTCTAAAACAAACACGTGCACGGTCAAAAGCACGTGCACGAACATCGTACAACGAAAAGTGGTCGTTACAACGTGTTATGAATCAACTACTGGGGGAGGAGCCCCAACTCTTTATTTATAGGCAATTGGGAGAATACAAATATGTGCTTACAATGATATGGGCCTATCTCTAGGATAGCCCAGAATCTCACCCAACTACGGTTAAATAACCGTTCACAACAAATATGTTATTGTAGTTCTAAATTTCTTATATAAATTTCTGTTGAAGGATTTTGGAGAAGATTAAAATTAATCACCAATTAGGAGTAGCCATGGCACAAGCCATGGCTCTCTATATATTAATTTGAATTAGGAGTCCAAGAGACTCCCCACTAAATTAGTGGGGAGTAATGGTGAGATGTTAAGGGGGAGGCCAAAGGCCTCCCTCAACTCACAACACTCCCCCTCATCTCTCCATTACCTTGGGTTAAGCATATGAATACTTCAGGATTCAGTATGCTAATGAGGTGGATACTTCTGGATCCAGAGCCACTGTGGTTGCCTCGTTAAAACCTTAGCTGTGGAAAACCTAGTGGGAAAACCAGTAGCTTAAGGGAAAAGAGTACAACTATTGAGGGACTCCCCCTGATCTGTACAAGCTTCAGGATTGCAGATCTCCTATGTATCTATACAATCATCTCATATTCATATATACATCCATCATATTCTGAAAGAAAATACAATCATCACTCATCTATGCAAGTTTCACTCATCTAGCGGCTATAGTAAAGCAGTGGTGTTCTGGAGTGGAATGCTCTTCGAAGTTTGGTAGATGACGCCACTAAAGTGTTCATTGAATCAATCTTCAGTGTGTCTGCGAGGTACTGCTGGACCTGGCTGAGCGTTTCTAATACTTGCTTCTTGGATGATGAGCTTCTCAGAAGATGTAGACATTGGAGGATGATGTGTAGATATTTAGGAGGTGGCCGGCCTATTGTGTTTTAGTCATCGTGATGATCTTTAAACCTGCATATGCGATATATATTCCTTGACCCTTGGAAGTTGTGCAGAAGCAGCTTATCCTTGGTCTAGTGGTGCTTTCCAGGGCAACACTTTATCTGGTTAACAAGTTTACTGCAGACGTTCTATCAAAGACACGTGCAGTTGGCCAGATAAAGAAGTGTAACAAGTACACTAAAGCTAGGCTCTTCGGGACCTAGGATGTCCTCCCCCTCTTCCAGCTACTGGAAGGTGTCATAAATAAGCATACATTTTTAATAGGATGCAAGTGGACATCATTCTTCATAAACTCCAGGTGTATGAAGGATATTAAAGGATTCCACCACGAAGGTGTTAAATATATAAGCCGAGATAATACCTTGTTATACCAAGGTTTTTCATTTACAAGGTATGCTTAAAGCAATCAGATTTCTAAATGGTCTCTGCAGGAGATCCTATTAGCTTTAAGTCGACCACATATACGGCGAATATCACAAATCTTGTCAACGATCTTTCGAAAAAGATACACAGGCAGAATATTGCTTAAGATCAACTAATGATCTTTGTAGCCTTTATGGAGAAGACGTTTGTACGTCTCTCTTTCATCTCTGGGGGTAGAGTATACCCTTCTGGAAGTTTTATATAGATCTCTATATCTATATTACCGTATATATATGCAGTCACAACGTCCATGAGATGCATGCATTGGCTTTTTCAGAGAAGTTTAGGCTTAGTAGAAAAATGATCACATTTCCTTCATTTCAATTTCTTATGAAATCCAACTTATATTCCACAGGTTTTACACATTCAGGTGTATGGACTACTGGTCCAAAGACTTTGCTTTTCAAGAGTGAGTCTAGCTCTACTCTTATTGCCTCGTCCCACTTTGGCCAATCTATGCATTTACGCTATAGAAAAGTGGGTAGACGTCATCATCGTATTCAGCGACGTGAACGGCAATAGCGAAAGTAAAACCGTCGACGACGACTGTGCTATATCTATCCAGTACCTCTCCAGTACGTACGCAATATAATGATGTTTCTCCTGTTGTTTCCTCTGCAGGGGAAATTAGGAGGGGAGAGGTTGCTGGTCTAAGCTCAGCATCCTGTGGTTGGATCATTTTGATATATCCAAGAATCTTCCTATTTTGAGGAATTTTATATTTTGAACCTGGCAGGCGTCCTCTTTTCAATTGAGGTACGGCCAATTCTGCTGCCGGTGGATTGCATCCATCTTTGTGAATGTCAATCCTAGCTGGCGTGTTGGCAGCGGGGACGTGTGAACGAACAATCTTTTGGTTGTCCGCAATTTTATCCGGCAATTGATGTACTTTAGTCTTAATGTGAAGGATCTTCTGGATCGCAACTTCACACAGAAAAAGTATGCGGATCATAACGAGATGAGGACTTTTGTGTCCCATGATATGGTCTCAGAAGCTTCAGGCTTCTTTAGACTACATGCCTATTTCAATGAGATTTTGCTCATCAAATTCACATTTATCAAGACTTGATGGTAAACCATAAGCAAACAGCATCAGCAATAAGATATGATAACAGACGGGCCGTATCGTGATAAGCGATGCGGAATGAAGTGTGATGGTCCCTAAACATCAACAGGCAACTGCGATTTTACAATGGACGTGAAATCCATTGGAGTCTCTTTACCAGAGACTCTGCTAACCCGTTATGAGTTTGAACATGCTGCAGGATGTTCAATTTTAATGCCAGTTGCTTGGCAGAAGTCTTGAATGATATGTGTAGTAAATTCACCCACATTATAAGCTTTTGAGAAAGCTAGGTTGCGAGTGAATATAAAGGCACATATAAGACCATCTAGTAGATGCATATATCAGTACAATAATGAAGTACCGAAAATGGGCCATTTGCGGGGTGAATATGCCCGCAAAAGGTCACCATGTATTCTCTCAATGAAGCCAGGAGACTCTAAACCCACTTTCAGGAGGGAAGGTCTCTCTATTAGTTTTCCCTTATGACAAAGGGGGACAAGGAAACTCATCCTTTTGAAGAATCTTCAGGTTCTCCAATGGATTCATTTGATGATGCGTCCATCATTGCTGATCCAGGATGACCAAGTCCATTTTGCCAGAGTTAAAAATTATGGCAAAGAAAGGCACTTCTGGTGCTCAGTCAAGTTGGCTTTCTATAGGATGAATATCTGTAATTATAGGGACCCGACGGGGGTCCAATGAAATCGTAAGTAGATGGTCTTCTGGCCATTCTCTTGACGAGTTACATATTGATATTCAATATATATTATCCATAATTTTCAAGTTATTTTCTTTAAAAGAAATATCCTTGAAAATTGGAGATTTCCTATACGTTTAAGCGGAGAATTTGCATCTTATAGTCTCGTTGTATGTGGGAGCAATATCAATGCTACACCAGTGCAACGAGGCACTGTCCACAATATTCCATACTTCATCTATAAGTAAAACGAAATTTTATTTAAGTCAATTAAAAAGACATTCAAAATAAAAGTTCGTACTTAAGCAAATTAAAGATGAAGCAACATTGTGTTGATTGGTTGATTCCCCGGATTTGGTTTTGATGATGAGCAAACATACATAATGTGAACTAACTGTTTGTGAGCGCAGTTATGGAGATCGTTGCTAAAAGAATACGTACATCAAAAGCGACGTCTCAAGACTTCTCAATACGCGTGATCGTGTGCCTGAAGCTTCGTTGAAGCTCAAGGAGCAATATTGAAGTCAAGAAGAATGAAGATTGAAGATTTGAAGACGGTTCGTCATGTATTATTTATTGTCTTCTAGCTTCATAGATTAGAATGTAAAGCCTTGAGTAGGACTTACATTATTATCTTCATTTCGCTCATATCTTAGAGCTAGGATTATCATAGAAGCCATTAGAATCTTTCCCGAAGCTTAGCGCTTCTTCTCTCGGCTTCTTGTGCATCTTAGTTGGTTCAAGTAGAAGTACCAACCGACTAGATGACGATCTAGTCGGTCGGCAACTCTTCATGAACCGACTAGATGTCCTTGCTCATTTCAGCTCTTTCCCTGTTGATCAATTAGTCGGTCCAAGAAGGTTCACCGACCGACTAGATGACGATCTAGTCGGTTAGGAATCCTTCTCAGACCGACTAGTTATCATTGCCTAAATTCATCCTGAGCTACTGTTTCCAGTTAGTCGGTCCAAGAACATTCGTCGACCGACTGGTTGAGAAACTAGTCGGTTGGAATTTGTTCTCAGACCGACTAGCTCTTCTTGTTTTCAGCCTATTGCATTTCACTCTTAGTCGGTCAAAGAACACTCACCGACCGACTAGTTGGCAAACTAGTCCGTTGGCAAGTCTTCTTAGGTCTGGAAATCACTTTATTGGCTGTGAGCCAGTTAGTTGGTTCATGAAGAATCACCGACCGACTAGATGTGAATCTAGTCGGTCAGTGATCCTTCTTTGACCGACTAGTCTGCTTCAAAATATGACCGGTGGGAATCTTTTGAGCACGATTTTTCTTGCCTCTATAAATACAAACCTGATTCGTTTGAGGCAATGTTAGAGGTCCATTATCAAAGTTATTTCAGACCTAAGAGAGGAGTTTTCTCAAGCTATTTTCAAGCTCTCTATTCTCACCAAGAATCTCTCTCTCTCACTTCTTGAGCCCTAATTCCTCAAGAGAGATTCTCTCTATTGTGAGCCTCTCAAGCTAAGAGCTTGATCCAAGGTCACCAACTCTCCCCTAGGCTTCCATTGCTGGTCAACTTCTTGGAGCTAGGGTTTGGTGACATCTTCTTCCTCAAAATCCCTCTTTGCCCTAATTTGGTAAGTATACTCAAGGCATATGATTTTGTGGTAAGTGTTTCATTATTTCATTGCATTTGATATTTGAATTGTTCTCTCGGTTGTGAGAGAAGTGTGTGATCCCGGGTTGTGGGAGTCACATTTTCATTGTGTATGATTTGGTCTTGTAGAGGTTTTCTACAAGAATTTCATAATGTAAAATCTTGGGTTAGTGGTTTCTAACTCAAGTATCCGGAGGGGATCCGGGTGGTTGGGACGTAGGATCATTGGGAACAAGTCGGGGAGACTTGGGTGGATCCGAACCCGTTACATGCTTTGTTTGTGTTTGTCTATTATTGTTGTTTGTAGTCTATTCCGCATTGTTGTTTGTATGTTTGCTCAATAATTAGGAATAACTCTCTTAATTATTTTAAAAGTACTATTCACCCCCCCTCTAGTACTTGTGCAGTAGCTTCACAGGGCACAACAATTGGTATCAGAGCCAGAGTTCAAAGCTATGACAAACAACGACTACACCGTCTTCAAAGATCGTCAAGGATCTTCTTCAGTTATGGAAGGACAATCCTCAGTCAGGCCTCCCACTTCAACGGTACCAACTATGGGTACTGGAAATGCCGGATGGAAACCTTCCTCCGGAGCGCTTTACTTTGGAGAGCCACGATGACGGAGTATGTCGAGCCCGCCGAAGAAGATTTCGAGAAGTGGACTACCGCGGAGGTTGCCGCGGAGGTAAATAATGCCAAGGCGATGAATTCCTTGCAATGTGCGTTGGAGCCCAAAGACTTCAACAAGATATGCACATGTAAGAGTGCATATCAAGTATGGAACCAACTCCTCATCTTGCACGAAGGAACGAGCACGGTAAAAGATTCTAAACTCGTTGTCGCTAACAAAGAATTCGAGTTGTTTCACATGGAACAGGGTGAAACTATGAAGGACTACTATGCTCGCTTCGTGGACATATCCAACGAATTGGAAGCTCTTGGGAAGATCTACACCCAAAAGGAGAAAGTCGCGAAGATCATTGACGGACTTCATTCTTGTTGGGAAAAGCGTACCTTCGCCATCGAGGAAGGTAACGATATGAATAAGTACACTGTTGTACAACTAATGGGTACCTTGTTGTCTTACGAGGTACGCAAGGAAAGTAAGATCAAGATGAAGGAGAAGATGAAGGCGTACTTGAAGCAAGACGAGCCAAAGAAAAAGGCGATTGCGTACAAGGCCGCTCCATCTACTGACGATGAAGAATCGGAAGAAGAGTTAGACATAGAATCCATTGCCCGTATTGCAAAGGAGTTCGACCGATTCTTCCGAAAAGGTAACTTTAGAAATAAATCTAAAGTTAGTTCAACTAATTCTTCTACTCCCGTGTGTTATAAATGCAACAAGCCAGGACACATCAAACCGGATTGTCCTCTCAACAAACACAAGGAGAAGTGGAAGGCATCCAAATACGACAAGTCGAGAAAGTACAAGAAGGGACTTGTCGGCACATGCACCGATTCTGACGAGGACTCCTCAAGTGGAGAGTCGGATGATGAAAAGGCGGAGAAAGCACACAAGTGCTTCATGGGAAGAGAAGAACATGTTCAAGAGACTTCCTCCGATGAAAGCGAGGAAAGCGAGGAAAGCGAGGATGAAGGCGGTGAGGTAACCATGGATGAACTTAGATTAGCCAACGAACAACTTTGGGGTAAGTTTTCTAAATTGGCTAATAGATTTATTAAGACTAAAAATGAACTAACTAGTCTTCAAACCTCACCTAAACCTTTCATCGTCAACAACGACACCGTTGTTGAAGGATTGAGAAATGAGATTGTAAATCTCAAATCTCTGTTGGATATTGGACTCCCCGGATTTGGTTTTGGAGATGAACAAACATAAATATAACGTGAACTAACACTTTGTGAGCGCAGTTATGGAGATCGTCGCCAAATTCATTTGAATATCAATTACGACGTCTCAAGACTTCTCAAAGCACGTGATCGTATGTCTAAAGCTTCGTTGAAGCTTATGGACCAATTTAGAAGTCATGAAGATTCGATTGAAGCTATTGAAGACGGTATCGTCAAGTTTTATTTATAGTCTTTAAGCTTCTTTCGTAGAATGTTAAGCCTTGAGTAGGTCTTACGTTTTAAATCTTCATAACGCTCATATCTTAGCTCTAGGATCTTAGTAGAAGTCCATACAATCCTTCACGAAGCATCGCGCTTCGATTCGCGACTTCTTGTGCATGTTAGTTGGTTCAAGAAGAAGAATTGACCGACTAGATGGTGATCTAGTCGGTCGGCAAAGCTTCTTGGACCGACTAGTTCTTCTCAGTCATTTCCAAGCTCTTTACTGTTTACAGTTAGTCGGTCTAAGTTGACTCACCGACCGACTAGTTTGTGAACTAGTCGGTCAGTGATGCTTCTGTGACCGACTAGTTGAGCCTTCCCTGTTCATGCACATTTGAGCCTATGCTACTGTTTATCATTAGTCGGTCTGTGTTCATTGATCGACCGACTAGTTGATGAACTAGTCGGTCAACTTTCCTTCTTGGACCAACTAGTTTAGTTTACTGTACATGCCAATTTTTCACCTAACTTACTGTTTATCGTTAGTCGGTCTATGCTCATTTGGCGGCCGACTAGTTGGTGAATTAGTCGGTCAACATTTGTTCTTGGACTGACTAAGTCTATTTCTGCTCAGACTTCAACTTTATCTGTTAGTCGGTCTCAGTTGAGTGACCGACCGACTAGTTGTGAAACTAGTCGGTCAGCTACTCTTCTTGGACCGACTAGTTCCTTTTGTCTGTGCTTTGATCTTTTCTCAGTTCACCCATTAGTCGGTATACGTTAATTGACCGACTGACTAGTTGATGAACTAGTCGGTCGGTGGTTGTTCTTTGACCGACTAGTTGGGTTCAGAAAAGAGCCGTTGGAGCTTTAATTGAAACGTTTTTCTCTCTCTCTCCTCTATCCTATATATACTTGATGTGGCTGCATTCATTGCTGCCAAGGCTGATATTATTGCAAGTTTAGAGATCAAGAGAAATCATTCCAAGCTCATTCAAAGCTCATTCTTTCCATTCAATAATCTCTCCTAACTCTTACTTCCAAAGAGAGATTCATTGAGTGTGAAGCCTTCCAAGCCAAGTGCTTGATTATAGGTCACCAACTTCCCCATAGCTCTCCATCGCTGATCTACATCTTGGAGCTAGGGTTTGGTGCCACTTCTTCTTCCTCAAAATCATCCTTGCCCTAATTCGTAAGCAATACTCAAGGCATAAGTATTTTGTTGGTAAGAAGTTTCTTATTTCATTTCTTATTTGAATTGTAAGTTTCACTCTCGGTTGTGAGAGTGCGGTTGTGATCCCGGGTTGTGGGAGTCACAAATTACATTTTGTATGATTTGACTTGTGGAGGTTTTTCACAAGTATTTCATAGTGGAAATCTTGAGTTAGGGTTTCTAACTCAAGTATCCGGAGGGGATCCGGGTGGTTGGGACGTAGGATCACCGGGAACAAGTCGGGGAGACTTGGGTGGATCCGAACCCAGTAATATCTCTTGTTAGCATTGTTACTTTTGTTGTTGTCTTCAATTTAAGCTTCCGCAAATTGATTTGGTAGTTGTTTGCACTATAATTAGGAATTATACTCCTCGTTATTTTTAAAGTACTATTTACCCCCCTCTAGTACTTGTGCAGTAGCTTGTAGGGCATTACATTTGGTATCAGAGCCAGATACTTAGCTATGTCTGCCAACGACAACAAGACCGTGCGTCCACCTTCCGACTATGGCACCTTCAGGAACCGTGAAGGAGCATCTTCGGTGATGGAAGGACATTCCTCAACGAGGCCTCCATTCTTCAACGGTACCAACTACGGGTACTGGAAATACCGGATGGAAACCTTCCTCCGGAGTGCATCTCTATGGAGGACCACGATGAAGGAATACGTCGAGCCCGAAGAAGAAGACTTTGAGAAATGGACAACCGCGGAGGTCGCCGCGGAGGTAAGCAATGCCAAGGCAATGAACGCCTTGCAATGCACATTGGAGCCCGAGGACTTCAATAAGATATGCACATGTAAGAGTGCATATCAAATTTGTAACTCCCTCCTCATACTACATGAAGGGACGAGTAGGGTAAGAGACTCTAAACTCGTTGTTGTAAACAAAGATTACGAAATGTTTCATATGCAACATGGCGAGAAGATGAAGGAGTATTACGCTCGCTTCGTTGACATCATAAACTAGTTGGAGGCTCTCGGCAAAACCTACACCCAAAAAGAGAAGTGTTCGAAGCTTATCGAAGGACTTTCTTCTTCTTGGGAAAAGCGTACCTTCGCCATCGAGGAATGTAATGACATGAATAAGTACACCGTAGTTCAACTAATGGGTACTTTAATGTCATACGAGGTACGCAAGGATAGCAAGCTAAAATTGCAGGAAAAGATGAAGTCCTACCTAAAGCAAGACGAGCCAAAGAAGAAGGCTATTGCTTTCAAGGCCGCTCCATCCACATCCACATCAACCGATGATGAAGACTCGGAAAACGAGTTGGATTTGGAGTCCATGGCACTCATGGCCAAGAAGTTCAACCGTTTCTTCCGAAAAGGTAACTATAAGAACAAAGCTAAATTTGGTTCTTCTAACGCCTCTTCCTCTCCTTTGTGTTTCACGTGCAATAAGCCAGGACACATGAAAGCGGAGTGTCCTCTCAACAAGCAAAAGGAGAAGTGGAAGGCGCCTAAATTCGATAAGTCCAAGAAGTACAAGAAAGGAAACAAGAAGGGACTTGTCGGAGCAACATTCACCGACTCCGAGGATTCCTCAAGCGGAGAGTCGGACGATGAGCAAGTGGAGCAAGCGCACATGTGTTTCATGGCAAGAGAGGAGCATGATCAAGGATCCTCCTCTTCCGATGATAGTGACGATGAAGGCGATGAGGTAACTATGGATGACCTTAGGAATGCTAATTCTCAATTATGGTCTAAATACACTAAATTAGTAAATAGGTATACTAAAGTAAAAGATGACCTAGCTAGCATTCAAACCTCGCCTAAGACTATCATCACCAACAACGACACCGTTGTTGAAGAGTTAAGAAATGAGATTGTTAATCTCAAATCTAAACTTGAACATGTTAGCATTGAAGATCCGGAGGAACACAAGATAGCGGATTTGACTTCTCAAAACTCGACTTTGAGTATTGAGAATGAGAATCTTAAATCTCGTGTTTATGTGCTCACATTGCAAGTATCCAACTTGGATATTTCTATGCGTTCTCTCACCGAGAAATATGAGAACACATTAGGCCGAATTAATAAATTCAATAAGGGTAAGGACCATTTGGATAAAATCCTAAGTGACTTACTTCCGGCCAATCACCACATTGGTTTGGGGTATATGATGGGATGTTCATCCAAATCGGCCACTACTTTTGTTAGGCCAACTTCCGGTGACTCTACGAGTGGTAGCAAACACTCTATTGGTAGTTCTTCTACCAATGGTGCTTCCACCTCGTCCACACCCTCTTTCGGAAAGAAACCCACTTTGGGTGGACCTCCAAAGAAGGGGCATGCTTATATGTACACCAATACTTTGCCACGTAGGAACACACGTCCTACTCCACCGGCTCACACATATGATGATTTTTATGCAACACATTCTCGGGCACGTGCACACCATGTGAGACATCCTCACGCACGTGTTCCCCCACATGCATATGTTCACCCACCTCATCATATGAATAATTCTCGTCGTGCACCATTCCATCATGTTCCTTATGCCTATCCACAACATGCATCACGTAGAAATCAACGTCGCATGCATGCACCCAATAGGATGAGGGCTCCCAAGATTTTCACTATTTGGAGCCCAATGGACACAAGCCTGGATGAAAAACAACTGTATATGAATGCTTATTTTTCGGATGTTGTGCATAGTAGGAATTATGTGGGGAAGTCTAAGTCCAATTGGACTTGGCTTCCAAAGGTCTAATCTTTTGGACCCAATGACCTTGTGTACCATGATATGAAATTTTCTATCTTTAGGTACTCAAGGAAAAGAAAAAGAAAAGGAGCAACAAATTTAAATTTAGCTCCAAGGGGAATTGGATACTCGATAGCGGGTGTTCAAAACGCATGACGGGTGACGCTCAATTGCTCTCCGGAGTGGTTCCCATTGCAAATGGAAACCGCGTCATATTTGGAGGCAACGAGAGCGGAACCATCATAGGTGTTGGTAAAGTGGGTAACCCATCTAAACCCTTAATTAGTGATGTTTATCTAGTTAATGGCTTAAATCATAATCTTATTTCAATAAGCCAACTTTGTGACAAAGGTTACAAAGTTAGCTTTGCGAAAGGATTGTGTCATATTTTAAGAAAAGATAATAATAAATTATTATTTTTCGGCACTCGTCATAAAGATATTTATATTTTGGATCTTCCTAAGTCTTATGAACAATGTCTCGTTGCCAACACAAGTGAACAACACTTATGGCATTGACGCTTTGGACATGTGAACTTTGGAACACTTTATAAGCTTTCAAAATTAAATTCCATTAAAGGTTTTCCGAAGCTCGTTTTTGAAAAGAAAAGTTTTTGTGATTGTTGTCAACGTGGCAAGCTTCCTAAATCTTCATTTAAACCTAAGAAAAGCATTTCTACTAAACGGCCACTAGAGCTATTACATCTAGACTTATTTGGGCCAACTAGAGTTGCTTCCTTAGGAAATGCAAGATATGGACTTGTCATCGTAGATGATTATTCGAGATTTACATGGGTGTTTTCATTATGTAATAAAAATGAAGCCTTTGAAAACTTCACAATTTTTGTTAAGAAAGTACAAAATCTCTTAGGAACCACCATTGTCACTATTCGTAGTGATCATGGAGGTGAATTTGAGAATGAGTCTTTTGAGACATTTTGTGATGAAGTTGGTATTACACACACCTTCTCTTTCCCTCGTGCACCTCCTCAAAATGGTGTAGTTGAGAGAAAGAATAGGACGCTAGTGGAGTGTGCTCGCACTATGCTTGATGATAGCCAACTTGGCCATCAATTTTGGGCGGAAGCGGTACACACCGCTTGCTATGTGTTTAATAGAATACTTTTGAGGCCCGGCACTAAACAAACTTGTTATGAATTGTTGTTTGGTAGGTTGCCTCAAGTTAAACACTTTCGTGTTTTTGGTTCGAAATGTTTTATTAAGAACACGTATGGTAGTTTGGACAAATTTGATCCAAGATCCGATGAGGGGATTTTTGTTGGATATTCTTCGCGTAGCAAAGCCTATCGGATATTCAACAAACGAACCTCAACGATCGAGGAGTCGCTTCATGTCTCATTTAATGAAGGATTTGTTCCAACTAGAATTTCAAATGATAATGATTCTATGGATGTTTTATGTGATTCGTTTGATAATTCTAAGTCTAATGATTCTATTGATTCTATTGATTCTATTGAGACTAACCCATCTAATGAAGTTGTTGAGAATGTTCCTAGTGATCAAGGTATTCCCAAACGGCTTCATACCGTTCGTGACCATCCTCATGAGCAAGTCAATGGCAATATCTATGATAGTGTCAAGACGAGATCGCAAGTGAACTACTTCGCTCATTGTGCCTTTGCCTCCTCGATAGAGCCAAAGAATGTTAATGAAGCATGTGAAGATAGCGCTTGGATCTTAGCCATGGAGGAGGAACTCATTCAATTCGAGAGGAATGAAGTTTGGGAGCTTGTTCCATTGCCATCGAAGAACCACACCGTCATAGGGACAAAGTGGATCTTCAAGAACAAAACCGACGAAAACCAAGTCGTCGTCCGGAACAAAGCTCGGTTAGAGTTGCTCAAGGCTACCGTCAAGAGGAAGGTATTGATTTCGAAGAATCCTTCGCTCCGGTAGCTAGATTAGAATCAATTAGATTATTATTGTCTTTTGCATGCCATAAGGATTTTAAATTATTTCAAATGGATGTTAAAAGTGCATTTTTAAACGGAGATGTCGTTGAGAAAGTTTACGTTTCTCAACCTCCGGGCTTCATAAATGAAAATTTTCCAAATCATGTTTTTAAACTAAAGAAAGCACTTTACGGCTTGAGACAAGCTCCTCGAGCTTGGTATTATCGCCTAAAGAATTTTCTTTTGGATTTGAATTTTAAAATGAGAGAAGCCGATTCTACACTTTTTGTTAAGCATTCGAATAATGATATAATTTTAGTTCAAATATATGTTGATGATATCATTTTCGGTGCTACTAACTTTGCTCTTTGCGAAGAGTTTTCTAATGTTATGAAGGAACAATTTGAGATGAGCCACATGGGTGAGCTCAAATATTTCTTAGGTCTCCAAATTCGCCAAATGGACGATGCAATCTTCATCCACCAAACGAAGTACACGGTGGAGTTGTTTAAGCGATTTGGAATGGAGAATGCCTCCGGGAAAAAGACTCCAATGAGCACGACTACACATCTTGATAAGGATACGGGCGGTAAGGATGTAGACATTCGTCTATATCGAGGTATGATAGGTAGTTTACTTTATCTTACCGCAAGTAGGCCCGATATTATGTTTGCCGTATGCGTATGTGCTCGTTATCAGTCTCAACCTAAGGAGTCTCACTTAGTAGCGGTAAAACGTATTTTCCATTATCTAAGTTATACACTTGATTTTGGATTACTTTATCCAAAATCTAGCACGTATGAGTTAATCTCATATAGTGATGCCGATTATGCGGGATGCAAATCCGACATGAAAAGTACTAGTGGCACTTGCCATTTTATAGGAAATTCCCTTGTCTCTTGGTTTTCCAAGAAGCAAAATTCCGTATCATTTTCAACCACTGAGGCGGAATACATTGCCGCCGGTGCCGCGTGTGCTCAAGTCCTTTGGATGAGACACACACTTAAAGACTGGTATAAATTGTGATACTTGCCCTATCATGGTTGACAACCAAAGTGCAATATGTCTTTTCAAGAACCCGGTACACCATTCCCGTTCGAAACACATAGATGTCCGACACCACTTTTTAGATGATCATGTTGCTAAAAAGGACATCATTTTAGTGTACGTTGAAACCCAAAAGCAAATCGCCGATATTTTCACGAAACCCCTAAAGGAGGACTCCTTTATGCGGTTGCGTCGAGAATTGGGGATTATGGGTGAATCCGAGATATAGGATTCATGTTTCATTCAATAATCTTGCATGCTATTATATTTCGAAATATTTCGTTCATGCTAGGCTTATTGGATTTTTCGGGATTTTATGTGATATTTTGAATTTTTGCTCGAATTCATGTTTTGAATGTCGTATTTGAGATTTCGATGTTTAATGGGGTAGCTTAGATGATTATTGAGAGTTTTGCGATGTGTCGTCCAAGTGTTTTTAGGTGAGAACTTAATTATCAACTTTTGGACTCATTTAGTCGGTTTCAGTTCAACCACCAACCGACTAGATTCCCATCTAGTCGGTTAGTAAGAGAACTCAGACCGACTAACTCAAGCTTTTTGAGTTTCCTCTCTAGCTTCACTCTTTAGTCGGTTCATGTTCAGTGACCGACCGACTAGATTGATATCTAGTCGGTCAGTAAATGAACACAGACCGACTAATTCTTGTTAGGTAACTTTGGGTTCAGCCACTGTTTGCAACTAGTCGGTTCAAGCTCATTGACCGACCGACTAGATCGTGATCTAGTCGGTCAGTGCTTGAACTGTGACCGACTAGTTGTGCCAGGGACTGTTTGGTCTTTTGAGCTTTTGACCGACTTAAACTCGTTTTTAGTCGATTTCTTCTCATTTTAGTCGATCAAAACTTCCTCTCTCTCAGCTAAAAACCCCAGACTCCCTCGCGACCCTTCGACTTCCGGCCTATTTCCGACCATTCCCGCCGCCGATCGCCGTCGTTCTTCCTCCTAGGGTAACCCTCTCTCCTCCCTCTCCTATCTAGGGTTCGGTTTTCCATTCTAGGGTTAGGTTTTCATTTCAATTCTCCTTCTAGGGTTTCGGATTTCCTAGGGTTGTGCTAGGGTTGCTTCTTTGATCTCTCTTGCGTCGTGTCGTGCCGAGATTATGGCTCGTACACGTATACCGATCACTCCCTCTAGCCCCTCGCCGATGACCGTAGAACCAACCCCTACAGATCCCGATCATCCAACCCCTCCGAAACGCCGAGCTAAGACCACCCAACCTTCGTCGTCTTCGCCTCCTCTCAAGAAGAAGAGGACGACGACCGCCAAGCCTAGAGGTCAACCCAAGCCCAAGCCTAAGCCCAAGACCAAGGATCTTGCCTCGCGCTCTTCTTTCCATACTCCTACCCATTCCGATACCGAGTATAACCCCGAGACAGAGACTCATAGGGAACCCACTCCTCCTACCCATCCTGAGTCTAGCACCCCGGTGTCGATATCTCGTTGTGTCGCGACGACCCGATGTGTCTAGCGGCTTACAACCGTATCGAACATTGCCCGCTGCTTCTGGAGCATTTCGTCCAGTTCAGTGACTTCATAGGGTTAGCTGATCTTCTTTCGTCTTCGGGTCTTCTCGATTACCTTCGATATGACCCGAAGGCGAATCCTCACCCGTACCCTCGATTAGTGAAGCTATTCTACGCCAATAGGATCCGGGGTCAGTACGATGAGACCCACTCTGTTGAGACGACTGTTACGGGGACTCCTATAGTCCTCACTGCAGAAATCTTAGGAGAGATCTTGGGTATCTCCTCGTCTGGCCTCCTCCCCTCAGACATTTCTGTTGACGATATTTCTTCCCTTGATCAGACCGTCCTTTCTGAGATTTTCCATCAGATTCCTCCCGCCATGATTGGCGTGCCTTCAAAATCTTTCAAGCCGAATGCATGGGTCCTCAATCTGATTCTGAAGTCGTGCTTGCTTCCCAAGTACAGCTCCTCATCTCTACCGTCCCAGCCTTTTCTGAAGCTAATCTATTCTATCTTCATGGGGAGCTCGATTAATTGGGCTCCCATTATACTCGATAAGATTGATTCTTTCGAGTGTATTCACAAGTCCTCTAAATCGGCTCATATCCCATTTCCGTGCTTGTTGACCCTCGTGTTTCGTCACTTCCGTGTCACCTTGCCTCGTGACGATGAGCGTCCCCTTGGTCCTCCCCTGAACGCGATGGCCGTCAAGAAATCTCTTGCGGAGCTCCGTCACGTTCAGAGGACGACACCTTCAGCGTCTGCGTCTGCCTATGTCTCTGCTGCTTCCTCTGCCACCCTTGATGATGTCGTACGGTTACTTCGTCGTCACGAGTCTCGTTTGGCTCGTACCGAGGAGGTAGTTTGCCGTATGGCTCGTCTGATGGGTGTTGAGCTTCCTCCTTCTGTTTCTGAGGATGAGGAGTTGGCTGAGTTGGCTGAGGAGGACGTTGAGGAGCTTTGTCGTGCTTCCACTCGTGCCCCCGAGGGCCCTTTTGGTACTGCTGCTGGTGCTTCCTCTTCTGGTGCTGCTGTTGCTGCTTCGTCTGCTGGTGCCCCCGAGAGCACACCTGTTGCCACCGCTCCTGCGGTGGATACTCCGACTGGTGCTCCCGAGGTCACTACGGTTGCTGCTCCAGAGATTGCCACTTCTGCCGTCACTCCTGCTGACATTCCGGACGTTCCTGCTGATCCAGTCACCACTTCTGCTCCTGCTGAGCCTGCAGTTGCTTCCGATCCTCCCGCTGCCTCTTGAGTTTCTTTGAGGCCTCTCCCGATACTCATTGGATGACATATCTAGTTGTGAGAGATGTTGGGTAGGATAGTGTGGGTGGCTATGTATTTTGGATCTTTTTGATGTACTTTTATGATCTTGTTGATGATGTATTTTGGATCATTTTGATACTTTTGATGATGGTGTATATGTTTTATGACACTCCGATATCTGTGATATGATGATGTATTTTTGTGCCCCAATCGGTGGATCGATATTTTGTATGTCAGCAATGTTCATTTTTGATGTACTCTGGTTCCCATTTTATATTTATATACATCGCAGTTGACATTTCATTATATTGTGCAAAATTTATAATTTTTTTGTCTCTGATGTTCGATTTCGTCGCTCGACGATATTAACTTGGTTTAATAGAAATTTCTTCTATGGAAACATAGAATTGTTTTCCATGCACTAAATTAACCAAGAATGTTGCTATTGAAGAGTATATTCCATAACTCAATCCGTAAAAATGATTTCAGTTTTGATGATTTCGTTTTACGATTTTTTGACTTAGGTTTCATTGACACGCTTTGATTCTATTCGTATTTTCTCTTTGGTGTCACTTGAACCGTCGTCGTATTCTACGACTCCCGTGCTTTTTTATTTGAGGCCATTGTTGTTGTCGTTGTTATCCTCCCGCTCTTTTTGCTTATGCCAAAGGGGGAGAGATATAATAATAACGATGTGCTAAATGAAAATTTAAAGCATTTTTCCAAGAATCTAACTTGATGTGTTAGATTCAGGGGGAGTTAAGATATATAAATGGATTTTCAAATCCGATATTTCAATAACCTACGTTTGGTATTTCAATAATTCAATAATCGATTCTCATTTAATATACTTCACTCGTCTGCTTGATGCGTATTATTTTCGTTTAAATTGGAATTAACGTGTCATCAATGCAGGGGGAGTAAGTAAATTTCATTTGAATTATTATTTTTGATTATTATTTATGTTGGTTTGTCATCACCAAAAGGGGGAGAAGTTTGATATTGGACTCCCCGGATTTGGTTTTGGATGATGAGCAAACATAAATATAACGTGAACTAACACTTTGTGAGCGCAGTTATGGAGATCGTCGCCAAATTCATTTGAATATCAATTACGACGTCTCAAGACTTCTCAAAGCACGTGATCGTATGCCTAAAGCTTCGTTGAAGCTTATGGACCAATTTAGAAGTCATGAAGATTCGATTGAAGCTATTGAAGACGGTATCGTCAAGTTCTATTTATAGTCTTTAAGCTTCTTTCGTAGAATGTTAAGCCTTGAGTAGGTCTTACGTTTTAAATCTTCATAACGCTCATATCTTAGCTCTAGGATCTTAGTAGAAGTCCATACAATCCTTCACGAAGCATCGCGCTTCGATTCGCGACTTCTTGTGCATGTTAGTTGGTTCAAGAAGAAGAACTGACCGACTAGATGGTGATCTAGTCGGTCGGCAAAGCTTCTTGGACCGACTAGTTCTTCTCAGTCATTTCCAAGCTCTTTACTGTTTACAGTTAGTCGGTCTAAGTTGACTCACCGACCGACTAGTTTGTGAACTAGTCGGTCAGTGATGCTTCTGTGACCGACTAGTTGAACCTTCCCTGTTCATGCACATTTGATCCTATGCTACTGTTTATCATTAGTCGGTCTGTGTTCATTGATCGACCGACTAGTTGATGAACTAGTCGGTCAACTTTCCTTCTTGGACCAACTAGTTTAGTTTACTGTACATGCCAATTTTTCACCTAACTTACTGTTTATCGTTAGTCGGTCTATGCTCATTTGGCGACCGACTAGTTGGTGAATTAGTCGGTCAACATTTGTTCTTGGACTGACTAAGTCTATTTCTGCTCAGACTTCAACTTTATCTGTTAGTCGGTCTCAGTTGAGTGACCGACCGACTAGTTGTGAAACTAGTCGGTCAGCTACTCTTCTTGGACCGACTAGTTCCTTTTGTCTGTGCTTTGATCTTTTCTCAGTTCACCCATTAGTCGGTATACGTTAATTGACCGACCGACTAGTTGATGAACTAGTCGGTCGGTGGTTGTTCTTTGACCGACTAGTTGGGTTCAGAAAAGAGCCGTTGGAGCTTTAATTGAAACGTTTCTCTCTCTCTCTCTCTCCTCTATCCTATATATACTTGATGGGCTGCATTCATTCCTGCCAAGGCTGATATTATTGCAAGTTTAGAGATCAAGAGAAATCATTCCAAGCTCATTCAAAGCTCATTCTTTCCATTCAATAATCTCTCCTAACTCTTACTTCCAAAGAGAGATTCATTGAGTGTGAAGCCTTCCAAGCCAAGTGCTTGATTCTAGGTCACCAACTTCCCCATAGCTCTCCATCGCTGATCTACATCTTGGAGCTAGGGTTTGGTGCCACTTCTTCTTCCTCAAAATCATCCTTGCCCTAATTCGTAAGCAATACTCAAGGCATATGTATTTTGTCGGTAAGAAGTTTCTTATTTCATTTCTTATTTGAATTGTAAGTTTCACTCTCGGTTGTGAGAGTGTGGTTGTGATCCCGGGTTGTGGGAGTCACAAATTACATTTTGTATGATTTGACTTGTGGAGGTTTTTCACAAGTATTTTATAGTGGAAATCTTGAGTTAGGGTTTCTAACTCAAGTATCCGGAGGGGATCCGGGTGGTTGGGACGTGGGATCACCGGGAAAAAGTCGGGGAGACTGGGTGGATCCGAACCCAGTAATATCTCTTGTTAGCATTATTAATTTTGTTGTTGTCTTCAATTTAAGCTTCCGCAAATTGATTTGGTAGTTGTTTGCACTATAATTAGGAATTATACTCCTCGTTATTTTTAAAGTACTATTCACCCCCCTCTAGTACTTGTGCAGTAGCTTGTAGGGCATTACAATCTCAACTGAGCATGTTCATATAGAGGATTCGAATGAACATGTGATAGCGGATTTGACGTCTCAAAACTCAACTTTGAGTATTGAGAATAAAAATCTCAAGTCACGTGTTTGTGCACTCACATCGCAAGTGTCCATCTTGGATGCTTCGATGCATTCTCTCACCGAGAAGTATGAGTGCACATTAGGCCGAATCAATGAATTCAATAAAGGTAAGGGCCATTTAGATAATATCCTAAATGACTTACCTCCGGCCAATCATCACATTGGCTTGGGATATAAGATGGGAGATTCATCCAAATCGTCCGCCACCTTTGTTAGGCCAACTTCCGATGCTTCTACTAGTGGGAGTAAACACTTCATGGGTAGTTCTTCTACCAATGGTGCTTCCACTAGGTACACACCCCCATTTGGAAAGAAACCCACTTTGGGTGGACCTCCAAAGAAGGGTCATGCTTTCATGTATACCATGCCACGTAGGAACACACATCCTACTCCACATGTTAGCACATGTGATGATTTTTATGCTCCTCATCCACGAGCACGTGCACACCATGTGAGACACACTCATGCACGTGTTCCACCACATGCATATGTTCATCCACATTCTCATATGAACAATTATCATCATGCACCATTTCATCATATGTCATATGCTTATCCATGACATGCATCACATAGACATCAACAACATATGCATGCTCCCAATAGGATTAGGACTCCCAAGACATATACTATTTGGGGTCCGAAGAACACAAGCATGCATGCTAAGGATATGTATGTGCAATTGTATATTAATGATATTATTTTGAATGATGATTATGTTGGGAAATCACGGTCCTCGTGGACTTGGTTTCCGAAGGGTTAGTTTCCTTTGACCCTTCATTGCTTGGTACCATAAGTTTAATTTCACTTTATGGGTACCAAAGCAATTGTGGTAAGAATTGGTTTACTTTTTTATTTGCATATTAGTCTTGGATGTGCATGTTTGTTTGAAACTTAAATTCATATTGAATTTGAATTTAGTTGAGCTATGGGTTACGTTAATTTGAATTTAGTTTGTTAAAATTGTTGCCTAACCCATAGGATCCAAAAGGGTTTTTGGATACCAAGAATTGTGTCTTCTAGGTTCAATCCACCATGGGATACCAACCCTACCAACTCATTGATTTGCAAAGGATTTTTCATTCAAATGGAGTTGATGGTGCTTAAGTGATGCACCAAAGTAGGGGGAGCTTAATGTTGTAAGTATATTCATACATTTGATTTACATTGGTATCCATGTGTGTTGAATGCATCCATTGGTAGACTATATTACAATTGATGTCATTTTGTGCTAGAATTGTGTATGCCATAGTTTTATGATGTTCTATCTATTTTTGGCATAACACTTTTGCATATTACTTTTGGTATCAATTCGCTACGTTTGGTATTCTCATTGGATTTATGTCTCTAATATTGATTTCGTCGCTCGACGATTTTATTGGATTAAATAGATTTGTTTTCATGAAATCATAGAATTGTTTTCCATGCTCTCGATTCGTTATAAATGTTGATATTGGAAAGTATGTTCCAAAACTCAATACGTGAAATTGATTTGAGTTTTGATGATTTCGTATTTCGATTTTCGCATATGGCTTGATGATTTCGTTTTTCGATTTTCGCCTATGGTTTGATGCTTTCATTTTTCGATTTTTGCCTATGGTTTGATGATTTCGTTTTTCGATTTTCGATTATGGTCACGTTGGCACGCTTTGAGTTTCTTCGGTATTTTTACATTGGTGTCATTTGGACCATGGTCGTATTCTTCTACTCTCGTGCTTTTATTTTTAGCCATTGGTTTTGTCGTTGATCTCCTCCTGCTCTTTTTGCTAATGCCAAAGGGGGAGAGAATTAATAATGACGATGTGCTAATGAATAATTCAAAGCAATTTACCATGAATCTTGTAACGACCCGACTCCCGGGCCCGTTACTTTTTGGTATTTGCGCAGGTCCTGCAGTTAAAAAGTGAAAACAAAATAGCCACGATACAGAGATGTACAAAAATACCCAAATAGTGTCCAATTATTACATCCATATTGTACAAAAATGGTCCAACAATCGTACAAGAAGGAAAGTAAATACAACTGGAAACAACTCTGAAAGCTGCAGATTCATGGTCAAATTCTGGCGCTATTAACTCTAGAGCATCTGCCTCCATATGTACGTCGTCTACGGTGCCACAGAGATGAAACCGTAGGTAAGTCACAACAATTCTAGCAATAGAAACAAAGTAGTGCAAAAGTATGGAACAGATTATAGTAAACAAAAGATGGTCATACTGGTGCAAAAAGTAAAGTATGAGCTGACAGGTATGTAAGAGTGAATACTGGTAACTATTCAGAATGATAAAAGATGACTGTACAAGTGCAAAAGTAACAACTGTGGCGTGACATGTGGTAGTAACGATATTTTGACCAATGGGATGTCAATGGTAAGACAACCAGGTTAACAATGTTTTGACCAATCGGTAATGGGATGACAATAGATAGACTTAGTAATACTTAAGAAAAGACGAGTATCACTTGAATATCTAATAGTGTAGGATGGCCTAATAATAAGAAGTCTAACTTAACTTCCAAATCAGCCAGTCAGTCAGGGCTTGAAGGCACAGGTCACTTCAAAGACCGCAGGAACAAGTCCATTGGTTGACCAACCCCCTTCCCATTCCTTCCTAGACACTGATTCAGTCGTAATTCAAGACCGCTCATTATTAAACCGTTCTATCACGTTCGAGTAGTCTCGACTTAGTCTGTAGAATAGTAGTAGTCGTGATTGAAGCAATGGTATCAATCAATTATCAGTTTGTGCAACATCAATCAAAATAGTGCATCAGTCTTAAATGCCGCAAGGGCCCAATAGTGTGCTCCGTAATGTGCTCCATAAATGCCCGAAGGCCTAATAGTGTGTTCCGTAACGTGCATCAGCCTTGGCTCGGGTGTACGATATGCAACCAGAAGTGCACCCATCCCACGGAGCAACTCGTGGAATATCTACCTACCATTCCTGCAGGGTGATGGTACAGCTTAACTAATAAGGGTGGACCCGGTCACTCCTGCACACTTCGTAGCTCAAGACTACCCCATATCCAGTGTATTATCATAGTCCAATGTTCATATCAGTGTTTGTATCAATATGGCCTCATGGGCCCTGTATCAATCAGCTAGTGCAACAGTCTTAGCTCGAGTGTACGATATGCAACCAGAAGTGCACCCATCCCACGGAGCAACTCGTGGAATATCTACCTACCATCCCCTTCAGGGTGATGGTACAGCTTAACTAATAAGGGTGGACCCGGTCACTCCCGCACACTTCATAGCTCAAGACTACCCCATAACCCATGTTGTATCACATTTCACATTTATAACTGTATCAGTATCCGTGTCTGTATCCATATCCGTATCCGTATGGCCTCATAGGCCCATCATTTCGTACACCCAACAATGTGTACAACAATACATCCATCAATGAGTACATCAAATACATTTATATGGTAGATACTTGCTAAAAAGTCATGGCAGAAGCCTCAACAGAGAATATCAGTCCTGAACAATGCTTTGAAGTCCAACAACTATGATATCTAATTTCATAAAAGTTTACTATCTCAATTTAGTCCGAGCAATGATTTGAAGTCCAACAACTATGATATCTAATTCCATAAAAGTTTACTATCTCAATTTAGTCCGAGCAATGATTTGAAGTCCAACAACTATGATATCTAATTCCATAAAAGTTTACTATCTTAATTTAGTCCGAGCAATGATTTGAAGTCCAACACTATGATATCAAATTTCATAAAAGTGCACTATCCCAATTTAGTCATTTGGTTATTCCACTATTGATTAGTCCTCAAGTTAATTAGGTGTCTATTCAATTGTTCAAGTCAAAAGATGTTCTGAGACTAGGTGACATGTCCTAAGTTCATACGAGTACACTATCCAGATTTCCAAAGTTAGAATTAGAGTGACTTACGATCGTGATCGTCGTAGCAAGGCGAGGTTGGAGTTAGAGCTTATAAAGATGCTGGTGTAAGAAAATGGGTACCTGCAAATACAAGAAATCGTTAGTTACAGGCTACTTAATTTTCCATCTATTTGATTTGGTCGTTTCGATTTTATAATCGATTGAAACGTCGTCAAAAAGTGTTCTAAATTTTTCTATAGCCTAGATATAAGGAAAATAATTTTATCGTAAGAGGAAATATTTTTCGGAAGCTTATAGTAATTTTTATAATTTTTAAAAGTTTAAAATAGGTTTAAAAACTAATTTTTAATTAAGTAACGTAATTATTCAATAATTTCTCCTGGATGCAATCTGCATCGGAAAGTTGCAAATGAACTGTCAAAATAGCCGTCTCGGAGAGTACTTTAACATATATTTTTCTCACCTACTAGTGTACGTGAAAATATCAAGTTACAGGTTTTGAACGAAAATCACGTATTTAACTTTTAGGCTTAAAACTTAATTCAGGAAAAACTAAGCGTCCGATTGAGACGAAACTAGTGCCATTGGGTCCAGAATGTCATTTCTGATTTTCTAGGAGTGGTCTCACATTTTTATGACCCTTATATAATTTACTATTAATTTAAAACAAATAAACCCATATTTTATAACCATAAAAATACGTTTATACGGAAATACGCTGTGAAATACGTATAAAAATACGTTTTATATGGCCTCCCTCCGTTCTTACGTGCGTGTATGGGGCGGGGATCTGCTCGAGCCTCGTCGATGGCGGCAGGGGAGGAGACGGCGGCGGTGGGGGCGACGACGCCGGTGAAGGCCTCTGATGGTGGTGGCAGGGTGGTGGCGACCAGTCGACGGCGAACCGGTGGTCGGACGGCGAAGTGACGGCGGCACTCGGGTCTGCTGCAGCGAGCTCGCCGTGGACGTAGGCGCTGTTGGACGAGAGCGGGGGCGTGGGGCTTCAGCGGCGAGGTGAGCTCGAGGGGAGCGGCGGTTGTGGCGACGCTGTCGTCGACGAGGGCGGTGGTGCTTCGAACATCTGTCGGGAGAGCGGCCTCGACGTCGGGGGCTTGGTGGCGGTGGAGCGACGTTCTCGGGGCTGTCGGAGCTCGTTCGCGGCGGTGAGTGCCTAGGGGCATTCGAGGGCGCTGCTGTGACGTCGATAGCGGGGTGGTGCAGCATCGAGCAATCGGAGCTCTGGGGCGGAGGCGGCGAGCTGCGGAGGTGAACGACGTCGGGGAGTGCTCCGTGCAGCGGGGTTGTTCGGCGGGCGAGGCCACGACGTCGACGAGAGGGCGTGCGGGGATGGGCAGTGGGAGCTTGCGGTGGAGCTGCTCCGGCGGAGTTCTACGGCGGGGTCGGGGGTCACTGCTGCAGCGGGCGGCGGACGGCGAGAATGCCGCGGGCGATGGCGGGAGGGCGTGGGTCGCCCTTGGGGAGAGAATGAAGAGAGAGGCCGCCCTTGGGGAGAGAATGAAGAGGGAGGGAGGGAGGGAGGGAGGGAGAGAGAGAGAGAGAGAGAGAGAGAGAGAGAGAGAGAGAGAGAGAGAGAGAGACTAAGTGATAAATGAAACTTTAATTTTGGTAATTAGTCCAAGATAATGAATGAGGTTAGGTGGTTAATAAATGAAACTTTAGACTAAATATTTAATGGAGTTAGACTAAGTGATGAAAACTTTAAACGTGTTCCCCCACGTTTAAATCCTGGTTTAGGGTTAAAATTTGGTTAGGTTAATGTAATTAAGAGGGGTTAAAAAGTCATTAGTGAAAAATTCATTTAGTAACGAATTTACGATTTTTCCCCTACTAGTAAACGTGTCCGAAAAATTACGAAAACATACCGACGGGATCGTATCGGCACGAGAATCGCGAATACCAGGTCCGTTTCAGGGTTTGAGCTACGGAAATACTAGTTTTTGGCCAAAATGTTTAGGAAGCGGGTTCGCGGGTTCTCTATTGATTTGACTTCAGAAAATTACGAAATTAATATGGGAAGCCCTAAATGATCATTGAATGTTACTGTAAAAGTTTGAAATCGTTTTGATGATGTTTGTATGGAAAATAAATTCATTAAGTCAAAACGGTAAAAACTGAAAATGAATTTTATCAGAAATGTTTTGAGTATTTGATGAAATCTGATCTTACTAAAATACTTCATAACTAGTCTGGTACTTCAAAATATTTTTATAAGAAATTTTTGAAATCAGTAAAACTCCTGACAAACCATTATAAAATAGTTCACAAATTGAAAAATTGTTCAAATAGGTAAATAGTTTGTCTTGATGAAAACAGGCCGTTACAAATCTAATTTGATATGTTAGATTCAGGGGGAGTGAAGATATAAAAATGGATTTAGATCCTATATGTCATTAATTGGTTCATATTTCATATCTTCCTCGTCTGCTTGATGCGTATGATCATTATTGAATATGGAACTAACGTGTCATCAATGCAGGGGGAGTAAGTAAACTTCATTTGAATCATTATTATTGACTATTATTTATGTTGGTTTGTCATCACCAAAAAGGGGGAGAATATTGATTGGTTGATTCCCCAGATTTTGTTTTGATGATGAGCAAACATAAATAATGTGAACTAACTGTTTGTGAGCGCAGTTATGGAGATCGTCGCCAAAAGAATACGTACATCAAAAGCGACGTCTCAAGACTTCTCAATACGCGTGATCGTATGCCTGAAGCTTCGTTGAAGCTCAAGGAGCAATATTGAAGTCAAGAAGAATGAAGATTGAAGCTTTGAAGACGGTTCGTCATGTATTATTTATTGTCTTCTAGCTTCATAGATTAGAATGTAAAGCCTTGAGTAGGACTTACATTATTATCTTCATTTCGCTCATATCTTAGAGCTAGGATTATCATAGAAGCCATTAGAATCTTTCCCGAAGCTTAGCGCTTCTTCCCTCGGCTTCTTGTGCATCTTAGTTGGTTCAAGTAGAAGTACCAACCGACTAGATAACGATCTAGTAGGTCGGTAACTCTTCATGAACCAACTAGATGTCCTTGCTCATTTCAGCTCTTTCCCTGTTGATCAATTAGTCGGTCCAAGAAGGTTCACCGACCGACTAGATGATGATCTAGTCGGTTAGGAATCCTTCTCAGACCGACTAGTTATCATTGCCTAAATTCAGCCTGAGCTACTGTTTCCAGTTAGTCGGTCCAAGAACATTCGTCGACCGACTGGTTGAGAAACTAGTCGGTTGGAATTTGTTCTCAGACCGACTAGCTCTTCTTGTTTTCAGCCTATTGCATTTTACTCTTAGTCAGTCAAAGAACACTCACCGACCGACTAGTTGGCAAACTAGTCCGTTGGCAAGTCTTCTTAGGTCTGGAAATCACTTTATTGGCTGTGAGCCAGTTAGTCGGTTCATGAAGAATCACCGACCGACTAGATGTGAATCTAGTCGGTCAGTGATCCTTCTTTGACCGACTAGTCTGCTTCAAAATATGACCGGTGGGAATCTTTTGAGCACGATTTTTCTTGCCTCTATAAATACAAACCTGATTCGTTTGAGGCAATGTTAGAGGTCCATTATCAAAGTTATTTCAGACCTAAGAGAGGAGTTTTCTCAAGCTATTTTCAAGCTCTCTATTCTCACCAAGAATCTCTCTCTCTCACTTCTTGAGCCCTAATTCCTCAAGAGAGATTCTCTCTATTGTGAGCCTCTCAAGCTAAGAGCTTGATCCAAGGTCACCAACTCTCCCCTAGGCTTCCATTGCTGGTCAACTTCTTGGAGCTAGGGTTTGGTGACATCTTCTTCCTCAAAATCCCTCTTTGCCCTAATTTGGTAGGTATACTCAAGGCATATGATTTTGTGGTAAGTGTTTCATTATTTCATTGCATTTGATATTTGAATTGTTCTCTCGGTTGTGAGAGAAGTGTGTGATCCCGGGTTGTGGGAGTCACATTTTCATTGTGTATGATTTGGTCTTGTAGAGGTTTTCTACAAGAATTTTATAGTGCAAAATCTTGGGTTAGTGGTTTCTAACTCAAGTATCCGGAGGGGATCCGGGTGGTTGGGACGTAGGATCACCGGGAACAAGTCGGGGAGACTTGGGTGGATCCGAACCCGTTACATGCTTTGTTGGCGTTTGTCTATTATTGTTGTTTGTAGTCTATTCCATATTGTTGTTTGTATGTTTGCACAATAATTAGGAATAACTCTCTTGATTATTTTAAAAGTACTATTCACCCCCCCTCTAGTACATGTGTAGTAGCTTCACAGGGCACAACACATTGAATTTTAAATGCATAGATAAAAGATGAAGCTTAATCGAGCAGGTCGTCGTTCTCGAAGTCATTTGCAGTGAACATCATTGGTGGCTGAACAGCCGCCAAGTTTGTTTCAGGCAGAGACTTCTGGCTCGCTTGATATAGTTCCTGGAGGTGGCGAGGAGTGCGGCAGATTCTGGACCAATGGCCAGTCATGCCGCATCTATGGCATTTATCCTCCCAGTTCTTATTAGGAAGTGACACTTGGTCAGTGTTCTTTTGCTTCCATGTGAAGTTACTCTTTCATGTATTGTTATTGTTGGACGGGGGTGCTGCTCCTCATCCATTCTTCATCACAGTTTTCCCTTTGTTATTATTAGCCTTCTTCATGTTTTTCCACTTCTGGGGAGAACGTGGTGGGCTTCAGGGATAGGTGCAATGCCAGCTGGACGTAAATTATGAGTGGCTAGCAGTAAATCTCGATTCTTCTCTGCCCTAAGTAGGCATGAGATCAGATCAGAGAATTTTGTGAAGTTGCGTTCACGATACTGCTGAATGAGGATTGCATCTTTCTCGTGAAACGAGGTAAATGTCTTTTCCAACATGCGTTGTTCTGTCACTTCTTCACCGCACAACTTCAGGCGTGAGGTGATGTTATGAAGTGCAGAATTATACTCAGCGACAGACTTATAGTCCTGAAGTCTGAGGTTTTCCCACTCATAACTGGCACGCGGTAATATAACATCAATTTTATGTTTATACCGTGCCTCCAAGGCTGTCCACAGGTCCTTTGGGTCCTCAACTGTTAAGTATTCGGCCTTTAAGGTCCGATCTATATGTTTCCTAATGTAGATTATGGCTTTCGCCTTATCTACATCAGATACAGTGGTTGAAGTGCCGCTGCTGGATGCAGCAGAAGCATCGGCCGCTACTGGGGCCGAGGAAGGAGCCAAAATGGACCCAAGGAGGGCCATCGAACACAAGTGGAACTTCAGGTCCACTCGCCAACTCAGGTAATTCTTCCCTGCAGAGTTAAGGATTTCGAAATCGACGTTTGCCAATTTTGTCATTTTATCTACGCAATTTAAAATAAGCATGAATTAATTAAAATTGAAATTCACACATAACAAATAAAGTAAGCAAAATGTGGGGATCGGCCAGATACCCAAAAATGTACAAAGTCCAAAGTCCGAATATACAGTCCATAAAGAAAAGAAAAATACAACTTGGAAACCCAGAATGGGTCCCTATATTTTCAAATTTACGACGCCGTCTTCATTTTGTCGGTACACTGGTCTTTGGCAAAAATACATATAATCCTCACTTATAAATTCTCTCAAAAAAGAAAATTAAATTGCAAGGAATTTAAAGGGTATCAAATTGGCCGATCCCAAAAATCACATTTTAGCTTACATAAACATCCACGCAGTTTATAAATGCTACATGCACAAAATAAACAACCACGCATGTATATAACAAAGGCATATAAAATATGGAAAAATATACTATAAAATATAATAATCTCTCGGACCACGGGGAGACGTCATACACCGTTAGGTTAGTTTACTAACGGCAGAGCGGTCGCAGGATCATGAAGATAATTATATTTTGAAAAAAATCCTAATATTCCATAATTTAATAATAATGCAATAGTGTTATTATTTTAGCAATATAAAAGACTAGGCGACAGGCCCATGACAATGAATTAAAATAAATTAATAGTTTGAATTGGGCTGTAGGCCCAAAAAATTTTAATCACTGTAATATTTCATTTATATTTGGGCGGCAGGCCCATTTGCCCAAAGTTAACAAATTAATTATTGCAATAAAATTTAATAGGCTTCTTGCACTAAGACGTCAAATTAAAATATTGTTAACATTTGGGCTGCAGGCCCAATAACAAAATTTTGAATTAACTTGGCTTCATGCCGAATTAGTCAAATTAAAATATCAATAATACTTGAGCTTCAAGCCCATTGGCAAAATAAGCTGGCAATTGGATTTACTGGGCTTCTGGCCCAATTGGGAAAACCCGAATAATAATTAAGCTGAATGGGGCTGCAGGCCCATAAAATATATAATCTGGGCTTCAGGCCCAAATAAACAGCTAAACTACTATAATAATCAAAATTTTAATTAACACAAGAAGATTGCAATATGAATTTCTGGGCTTCGGGCCCTTTTTTGGTAGGCAAAACTAATTATTAAGTAAATTGGGCTGCATGCCCATAGAAATTATTAACCAGGTTACAAATGAGCTGCAGGCCCAACAATAAAGATATTTAATTTATTTAAAATAAACAGAATAGTGCCCTTCAGCCCATTTTTGGGCTGAGGAATTCCAAAAATCCCAAACCCTAAGTCTGTCCCTAAAATCCCTTTTATAGAGAGATTAGCAAAATTCCCCATACACCCTGCCTATTACTGTGTTCGGCCAAAAACCCCGCCCGCCGATGGCGTAATACGTCAGGCCCCCCTTCGGGGGGGGGGGATCGCCGGCGGCCCCCCGCTGCAGGCGCGGGGGGGGGGGGGGGGGGGGGGGCAGTGTGTCAGAAACCCCCCTCCCCCCGCCTGGGGGGGGTCCGCGCCGGCGGAAGGAAACGTCCCCCGCCTGGGGGTCCGTGCCGGCAGAAGGAAACGCCCCCTCGCCTGGGGGGGCTCGGGGCCGACGGATGAAGAAGGCCCCCCCTTCGGGGGGGGTCGGCGAGGGCAGAGCCCCCCTCCGAGGGGCCGGCGACTGGAAAACGCCCCCCCAGTCGATGGGGGGGATCGGGGCCGGAGGCCCCCCCGACTGGGGGGGGGGGCCGACGAGAAGGCCCCCCCCCGTCGATGGAGGGGGGGATCGGAGCAGGAGGCCCCCCGACTGGGGGGGGGGGGGGGGCGGCGACTGAGCGGACAGAGCCCCCTTCGGGGGGATAAAAAAAATTTTCTTAATTTTTTTATTATTTTGTATTGTTTCAATATTGGATATTGTATTTAGCAGATTTGAAACAAGCCTAAAATAGGTTGTAAAAAAATCATAGCTAAATTAATAATTTGTTTATAGCTATCTACGTGATCGACATATATTACCTCTAGATCAAAGATCTAGGGAAGATCGTAATAATAAAAATCCGTAGATAGTTTCGCTCCCGATACGCTCCAAAGAAAAATCCACGCAAAGCTTCGCCGCATCAAAAGATTCCTTCGCGCGTAGTGATTGAATTTTTGAGGGGAGACGGGATGAAAAGCTCAAAGATTTTAGAGCAAACGTGCTGATAACGTGTTGAAAGATTTTGGAGAAGATTAAAATTAATCACCAATTAGGAGTAGCCATGGCACAAGCCATGGCTCTCTATATATTCATTTGAATTAGGAGTCCAAGAGACTCCCCACTAAATTAGTGGGAAGTAATGGTGAGATGTTGAGGGGGGAGGCCAAAGGCCTCCCTCAACTCACAACAATTTCCATATTTTCCACTTGTTTCTATTTTTCCCCCTTGAGGTAACAGTTTTGGCTCGTGATCAGCAATTGCATGGGATGCACAGACTCAAGGTTGCCAACGGGGCCTGTCCGGCCCTATCTAGCCCAAACGAGCTTTGAATGGGCCACGGGCCGAGTTGGCCCGACAAGGCTAAGGCCCGGCCCTAAGCCCAGTGTCCGGCGGGCTCGGCCCTAGGTCGGGTGCCCGGGTGGACCCGGACCGAGCCGACAAGCCTGGTCAATTAGTTGGCCGGTCAATTATCTTTTTAAAAAAAATACTCAAAACTATTTTTAAAAAGAAAAAAATTAGGAAAAATTATTTTAAATATATAGTATTTTATAAAATTTTAAAACCAGATAGACTTTATAAGAATATAGTATTTTAAGAAAAAATTATATATATAGTATTTTATAAGTACGAAACATTTTTAAAAATGATTAAAATTAACCTATGTTATTCCTAAAGAAATAGTATTTGAAAGAAAAGTATTTAATCCCGATATTCTTGAAGGTTTCGGGGCGAATTTTTAAATTTTATTAATTAAATTTTTTTTGAGGGGATGACTTAAGTCGGCCAATCTTACCCCTCATAAAATAGCCATAAAAACAAAAAAGTATAATGCAATACAATTACCAGTAAGAAAATGCTAATAAAAGGAAGAAATGAAAATCAATCAGCCTTTGTCTCTTCTTCTTTAGAGTCTTAAGAAAGTTCATTTCTATCTTGGGTGCATGTTTTCAGCACTAAACTAATTCTTTGCACAAACCGCCACTTCAACGATATCTTCATTCAGCCTTAATCTCTTGTCGCTCAAAACTCAACCACATGCACTAAAAGCAGACTTCGAAACAACCGTAGATATAGGTGTTGCTAACAAATCACAAGCCATAATGGCAAGAATTGGATATCTAGTTTCATACCCTTCCACCAGGCTAAAATATCAAATTTCTCATCATCCAACTCATCATCAGTAAATGGAAAAGAATTTGCTAAATACTTGTTGAGTATTGGACTTCTTCCTACTTGGTGTTAATGATGAGCAAACATAAATACTTGTGACTTGTTACGACCTAAAGATCGTGATAGCCCGACTTTCTATCCCTGGTCACAAAACACCCCACCTACGACATTCTTCCGTCCCAAGGACCTGTGGGCCCAGCGCTAGGGCACCAATCCCGCGACTTCAGAGACCGTGCGCTTAACTCGCCCACGGCTGAACGCCAGGTTACCCCGGAGTCCGACACGGCCGAAGGAAGGGCGCACCCTACTATAGGCGGTGGCGGAGCCGCACTCCTCCAGGGTCCCGATCGTCACCCGACTCGCCCCCCCCATCTGCTCGCCGGGAACAACGCGTAAAGCGCGCTGTCAGACAACGTGCCCTCCAACCGGGGCGACCTGGCGACCCCATCAGTAGCGTCGTACCTCGGACGCGCACCGACGACTCTTTGGCACATCGGATGCGACAAACAACCTAGTACAAAGGACACTACTGACACTAACGCCGTCCGACTGTCTGGCAAAGCACCGCCTGGCCGCTGCGCCCCTTGACACTTAACGCTTTCGGCCCTGATACCCTGACAAAAGCGCCCCTGGCCGTTACACCGTCTGACAAAAGAGTGGCGACACTCATGTTCCTGACATCCTCATCCGAAGCTTCCGTTGACAGCAGGGCCAGCTCAGCACGCCGAGTCAGCATGCCAGATCAGCCCCACCTAACCGCCTTCCGACAGGTATAAATACCCCTTCACTTCTTACGGTGAAGGGGTTGGTAAATTTACTCTCGATTTCACTATTCACACACAAGAGAAAAGGTCGTCCATATCTTTGTTCTTCCACTGATAGCTCGTCACGTACGGTCGACTCACCCTCAGTCCGACCTACGTGCCTAGCCCCCGCTTTAAGTCCTGTTACTGACTTAGGCATCGAAGAGGCTAAGGGTTGGACCCCAACCCGGCCTTTCTGACGAGTTGCTCCTTGCGCAGGTCAGCTCGTCGTCACCGGTCGTGCTCGCCATCGACCCAGGCCGTCCGGCCCCTTCACTGCATCCTCCCGGATTCGACACCATGGTCAGCTCCAGCCACAAGTTTAGCTTCATCATCCCACTAACCACCTGTCAAATAGCCTATCCTAATCCTGTCATTAGCATAACCACGTGCCCTTGGTTCCCTATAATATAAATGTTGAGTATTGGACTACTCCCTACTTGGTGTTAATGATGAGCAAACATAAATACTTGTGACTAATCCCCTATTTTTGCAGTTAATCCATTGCCTAAGCTTATTATGAAGATCAACTAGCAATGGATGACTCACAAACATAATTGAAGGCAAATGATATGAATTGGATGATCGTAGATTGATGATTGAAGCTCCGTAAAGACTTCAAGCTCATACGATGGAAAGAAGAGATTATTCGTCAATGTAATTTTTCTTTTATCTCTTCTAGTATGTAGCTTAGAAGTAGAACTTTGATGGAGCACTCACACACATCTACTTTCTGTCATAGGACATCTCTAGACCTTTGTCCTTTGATCCCAATTCAATTCTCTTTTGTTTGTGCTAGGATTATTCATAACAACAGACTGCTTAACAGTTTACAGTCGCCTGTCTCAAAAACAGTCGACTGTGTTTTGTTCTACAGTCGCCTGTTATGCACAGACTATTACAATGTAGTTTTGGGCCTTCTATGATTATTTCGCACAGGCTACTGTTGAATGATTCACAGGCGCCTGTCCTAGTGACAGTCGACTGTGTGTTGTAAATCAGTCGCCTGTCTGTCCTTGCCCAAACTCTGTTTTGATCTGACTTCTACGGCCAGTCGACTTATGCTGTATATACAGTTGACTGTCTATTAGATCAGTAAACTGTCTATGCTGCAACAGTCGCCTGTCTGTAAGTCATTTCTTTGACTCAACTCTCTGGAAATTTCTCTTGCTATTGACAGTCGTCTGTTTAAGGTTTTACAGTCGCCTGTTCTTGTTTACAGTCGACTGTGTTCCTTGCATCAGTCGTCTGTCCTGTATCTTGTGAGATTTCCAGTATTTGTCTAACTTACTCTTCTCTCGGCCAGTCGCCTGTCGAAGAAATTACAGTCGCCTGTTGGTTTAACAGACGACTGTCTTTGCTTCATCAGTCGACTGTCCACGTGATAATTTACCGTTATGAATTCTCACCTACCCTTGCTGACTGTGCAACAGTCGACTGTGGATTGTTCAACAGTCGACTGTCGCGAGTTCAGATTATATCCGTTGAGATTTTTCTCACGGATTTCGATTGGGTTTTTGCCTAAACTGTTTTGTGGATTTAAGAAAGCTATAAATAGAGCTTCTACTGTTTCATTGGAAGGTTACTCATTCATTGCAAAATCCTTCAAGCTTTCATTTCCAAAGATCAAAGCTTTCAAATCCAAAGCCCTAAGTATTTCCAAATCTTGTTCTCTTGCTCTCGAACCTAGAACCAAAGATTGATCTTCTAGGCAATTGGTGCAGTCAAGAGAAAGGGCTTTCTCTTCTCTTCCAAGAGAGTTCTTCAACACACATCACACTTCTCCTTCAAGTTCTACTTCAAGGCATAGGTGATTGTAAGTGTTGCTTTCAGATTTCATAACTTCTTTATTTGAATTGTGCTCTCGGTTGTGAGAGTGGTTTTGCTTGCTCCCTGGTTGTGGGAGTCAAGGACATCGATTGTATTCGATTGCACTTGTAGGGTTGCTACAAGTGGGCTTTAAGGAAACCTCAAGTTAGGGTTCTAACTTGAGTATCCAGTGGTATCCGGGTGGTAGGGACGCAGGATTACCGGGAACAAGTCGGGAGTTGACTTGGGTAATCCAAACCCTTGAAACATATCTGCGTTTGCATGTGTTTCTCTTTGGGTCGTTTTTCTATTTCGTACTATTTGTTGGATTGCATTTTATTTGGCGTAAATTCCTTTTAAATTTGCATAAACACTATTCAACCCTCCTTCTAGTGTTTTTCCCATAGACATGGTCCTTACAATAAATTCATTATACGCGAGTTCTACCCCGCAACAATTGGCGCCGTCTGTGGGAAACGAAGGGCCACACCCATGTCAAATCCCATAACAGTCAACTGAAACCCTGACCACGGAAAGGATCCCATGGATCAAGAATCCCACTCCCGTCCCGTGACTCATGCGACTAATCCACCCCCGGAGGTGGAGGCCGAAACGGTCCAGGCCTCGGCCCGCACGGTATAGTAGAGCTTTGAGGCCTTCGCTAAGATGATGGCGGGTTTCGCAACGGCCAGAGCCGAGGTACCCTCGGGCCCCTCTGAGCCCCCGAACATAAGGCAGAATCTCCACCCTCAGTTCGTCGAGGAGATGGGGGACAAAGGGCTCGCCGAGGAGATTGCGGCCTAGCAGAAGCTCTTGGAGGAAGAAATGGAGATCGCCCGGCTGTGAAGGCACCAAGAGGAAGCGGCGGCCGCTCAGAGGCATCTGGATGAGGCGGCGCCAAGAGGAAGCGGCGGTCGCTCAGAGTCATCTGGATGAGGCAGCCAAGGCCGCCCGGCAAGCCCTCCTCGACGAAGAGACGGCCCGGTGTCAGCTCCGCTTCATTATCGCGGAGCGCGAAAGGCTCCGAAGGGAGAATGAGGTGAACCGGGCGATCCCGGAGGTGTCAATGACGGGCGGGCAACACATGAAGGAGCACAGCCCACCGATCGCCAGGACCCACCACGGGGGCGAAGTCTGCCCCGTCGGCGTTTCTCCCCAGATCGTTTAGGCGAGGAGGCCGTTTGTTAATGGCTCCGCTTCCTCGCTGTAGGACGCAAAAGGCTACCAGGGGAGAATCAAGGGCGGAGGGAGGCCCCGGAGGCGACTACAATGGGCTAGCGGTACGGGGATGATCGCAGCCTGCCGCCCGTCGAATCCCCAGCCCACGGAGGGAGCCCTCCCCGGTGACCACGTCATAATTCCCCGGGGTATGATGACCGACGACAGCCGAGGTGGAGCCGAAGCCGAACCCCAGAGTGGCGAAGGGAACACGCGCCAGAATGCCCTGCCTACCTCGAAGAGGCCACGCTGTTGGCACGGTGGATCATGTCGGCACCGAGACCTGTGAGGTTCAAGGTCCCGCATCTGGCCACCTACGGCGTGAAAGGCGACCCCCTCTCCTACGTACAACAGTACCGGGGGCAATGGAGGCACAAGATGTGGATGGCATGTTCCTGTACCGGCTCTTCTCGCAGAGCCTGAAGGACACGGCACTGGAATGGTACTATGGCTTACCGGCAAGATCCATTGGGAGCTTCAGCGAACTATCCCACAAGTTCTGCCAAGAGTTCCGGGCCGAACGCGTAAAGAAGAAGCCCTTGGACTATCTCAGCATGATAATCCAAGGAGAAGGCGAGCCCACTGGAAAGTACATGCGCCACTTTCAGGATGAAAGACAGGCGGTGATGGCCTACGGTGATGAAGTGCTCATGCTGGCCTTCAAAACGGGACTACGGAATCGGAGCCTCCATAAATCCATGCTCTGAAACCCGCCCGCCGACTACAACGCACTGATCGCCCAGGCGGAGAGGTATGCGTTGAGCTAGGAGACTCTCGGATCGAAGAAACCGGTCGCCCCTGTGAGGCTGCCCCAAGGCGAACCTTGGTCCTGTCCCCAGCTGAGGCAAGAAGATGAGTCCCAATGGTGCGGCCAGCTGAATCAACCCAGGCGCGACCCTACCGGGCGTCGCCCGTAAGATCGCCCAGGCCCGGTGTGAGAGTTCGCCCCAGCCAGGGAGTCCACCCGAGCGGCCCTGAGGCCAGAGGGACCCCTGCAGGCCCATTACACACAGCTCAATGCACCCATGGCTAAGGTGTTGGCCATGGTGACGAGGGCCGGACTATTACCGGAGCCGCCCAGGGAAATGAGATCGGACGCAGCGCGACAAAATCTCCGGAAATATTGTCGATATCACCAGGACCATGGCCATGACACCGACGACTGCTTCACCCTCAAGCGGGAGATCGAGCGGCTGATCTAGGCGGGTCACCTCGGGGGCTTCATCGAGAGCAGAAGACTGGTCCGAGAAGAGAGAACCCCGCGAAGGGCACAAAGAGCGGATCGTCCACCGCATGATGAGCGGGGAGAGCCCCGCCAGCCAAAGCCGATCATGCGCATATATGTGATATGTGGTGGACCATCCTCTGGGGGAGCGTCATCGTCAAGCAGGAAGGCGTATGACCGACAGGTGATGGCGGCGGGCCTCGGTAGCGAGGTGAAGCAGAGAAGAGTGACACGTCCTCCCATTACCTTCACCGACGAAGACCTGGAAGGAGTCGAGCTTCCGCATGACGATGCTATCGTCATCGAAGCCCAGATCGGGACGGCCAGCATCAGCCAGCTCCTGGTCGACACGGGTAGCTCTTGCGACATCCTGTTTATGTCAACAGTTGAGAAGTGTGGTTGAAGCAGGCGGACCTGAGGCCCTGCACGGGGCCCATCGTCGGTTTCACTGGTCACTCAGTCCCCATTATGGGGGTGATCACCCTGCCAGTGTCACTTGGAGAGGAACCGAGGGCCGTCACTCGCATGACACAATTCGTTATCGTCGACATTGCATCGGCGTATAGCAGAATCATTGGGCAGCCATACATGACAGCCATCGAAGCGCTCCCCAGTGTGCTCCACCAGATGGTGAAGTTCCAAACTTTGCGAGGGGTGTGGCTAGTGCGGGGGAACCAGAAGCTGTCCTGGAGCTGCTACGTGGGGTCGACCAAACACAAGGGCCTTGTCGGTCGACCTCCTTGATGAAAGGGAGGACTTTTGTGACCAGCGGCCGACCCCAACGGAGGAAGTCGAGGTGGTCCCTGTAACCGCGGAAGAGGGCAAGACTGTCTCCATCGGTACGAAGCTCCCGGTTTCTTTGAGGGTGGCCCGCATCGGCTTCCTTCGAGAAAACATGGACATATTCGCCTGGTCACCCGTGGACATGCCCGGGATTGACCCACCGGTAATCTCCCACAAGTTGAATGCAGACCCGGGATCTCGACCGGTCCGACAGAAGAAGAGGAGCGCCGGAGGAGAGAAGAAGAAGGCAGCCGAAGAAGAAGTGGAGCGGCTCCTCCAGGCCAACTTTATCAGGCCGATGGACTATCCGGACTAACTTGCCAACGTCTTCCTGGTAAAAAAGGCCAATGGGAAGTGGCGCATGTGCGTCGACTTCACGGATATCAACAAGGTGTGTCCGAAGGACAGCTTCCCCCTCCCAAGGATCGACCACTTAGTCGACCAGGCGTCCGGGTACGAATTATTAAGCTTCATGGACGCCTTCTCGGGCTATAACCAGATCCCGATGGCAAAGGAAGACGAGGAGAAAACGTCCTTTAGCATCGATAGCGGTACCTTCTGTTACACAAAGATGCCCTTCGGACTGAAGAACGCCTGGGCAACGTACTAGCGGATGGTGGACAGGATATTCAGCTCGCAGGTCGGGCGAAACCTGGAGCTCTACATCGATGACATGCTGGTTAAGAGCAAGAAAGCCTTGGACCACCTCGCCGACTTGCAGGAAACATTCCAGAAGGTGCGCCAGTTTGGCTTGAGGCTGAACCCGGTGAAATGCATCTTCGACGTGCAGTCGGGGAAATTCCTTGGCTTCATGATAACGAAGCGGGGGATCGAGACGAACCCCGACAAGGTGTCGGCTCTCGTTAACATGGCAGATTCGTGCACCATCCATGATTTGCAACGACTGAACGGTCGGATCGTAACGTTGGGGAGATTCTTGTCGAAGTCGGCAGAGAGATCACTCCCATTCTTCAGAGTTCTGCGCACGGCCCTCGGCGAGCCCAAGGCCAATAGGAAGGTGATCTCGTGGGACGACGAAAGCGTCCGAGCGTTCATGGAACTGAGGGCTTACCTGCAAAGCCCTCCTCTGCTAGAAAAGCCAGAAGAGGGAGAACAGCTGGGGTTGTACCTGGCGAACAATGAAGAAGCCGTCAGCTCCGTCTTGATCAAAGAGAAGAATGGAGTTCAACGTCCAGTATACTATGCGAGCCGAATTATCAGAGGCGGAGACTCGCTACAGTCCCATCGAGAAGGCCGACTACTGTTAGATCACAACGACGAGGAAGCTCCGGTCATACTTCCAGGCTCATCCCATCGCTGTCCACACCGACCTGCCCCTCGAAAAGAACCTGAAGAGGTTGGAACGATCGGGTATAATGCTCAACTGGAGTGTCGAGCTCAGCGAGTTCGACATAACATACAAGGCTCAGACAGCGATCAAGGGCCAGGCACTGACGGACTTCGTGGTGGAATGTACTGTCAAAGATCCCCCAGAGAACCCGCTGGGCATACCACCAGCGGCCCCACCCCCGCAAGCAATGGAGATGGATGAACCCCCCGAGCTCACGTAAGGAGACGCGGTCAAACTATGGATCGTTCATGTCGATGGCTCGGCAACAGGATCCGGGACGGGGGCAGGTATCGTCATCCAAACCCCCGACGGATGCCTGCTGGAGTACACCCTGCGCTTCAGCTTCCCGGCCACCAACAACATCGCGGAGTATGAGGCCGCAGTCAATGGACTGAAGCTTTGTAGGGCGGTGGGGGCGATGAACATGCTGCTGCTTAGTGATTCATGACTCGTCGTCCAACAGATCCAAGGGAGATTCGAGGCTCGGGAAGAGACAATGAAGCGCTACCTCAAGCACATCCAAGCCGAGCTCCAGAAGTTCGAAACGGCGGAGGTCCAACACTTACCCTGCTCCAACAACCTCCGGGTAGATGCCCTGTCCAAACTGGCCTCTTCCTCTACAGCCGAGATCGGAAAGGCCATCTACATTGAGAGTCGGTAGGCGCCCACCATTGAGGAAGAAGAACTAATGTGTGTCGGCCCGACGACGACATGGATGACCCCGATAGTGAAGTACTTGGAGACGGGAACCCTGCCAGAGGAGCAGCTATAGGCCAAGAAGGTAGAAAGGCGGGCCTTATCATTCGTACTCCTCGACGGAGTATTGTACCGCCAGCGTCGCGCCAGCTTCGACGTCCTGCCGTTCTTGAAATGCTTGGGGCCGGAGCAGGCGGAGCAAGTTATCCGCGAAGTGCATGAGGGCTTCTACGGAACCACCACGGCGGCCGCACTATCGCCCACAAGATAGTGCCTCAAGGGTACTACTGGTCGACTATGATCCAAGACACGGCTCGGTACGTCAAAAAGTGCGAGGCTTGCCAGAAATTTGGTCGACATACGGCGGTGCCTCCAGCCAACTTGATGCCTATTATAAGCCCGGTCCTATTTGCCAAATGGGGACTTGACATCCTTGGACCTTTTTCGAAGGCTTCCGGGGGACGGAAGTACATGGTCGTCGCTGTGGACTACTTCACAAAGTGGGTCGAAGCTGAGCCGTTGGCGCGCATCACATGGACGGATATGAAGGGCTTCATTTGGCAGTCTGTGATATGTCGCTTCGGGATACCCTGCTCTATAGTAACGGACAACGGGAGACAGTTCGACTGCGAAGGCTTCCGCGACTTCTGTTCGGGTTGGGGAATCAAGCTTCATTTTGCATCCATCGTCCACCCGCAGTGCAATGGGATGGCGGAGGCCGCCAACAAATGCATCTTGGGCCCCTTGAAGAAGAAGGTCGATGCAGCTCTCGGGACATGGGTAGACGAGCTACCGGGCATTCTCTGGTCTTACCGTACCACCCACAAGGCTTGGACCGGAGAGAGCCTATTCATGCTGGCGTACGGGTCGGAAGCGATCGTCCCCGTGGAAATCAGAGAGGAGACATTTCGACTGAAGTTCTTCGATGAAGATATCAATGGGGAGGGCCTCGGCCTCAGTCTCGAACTCGTGGATGAAGTGAGGGATCGAGCCCTGACGAACCTCGCCCGGCATAGCCAGAGGATGGCCCAGCACTACAACTCCAGGGTGAAGAAGCGGACCTTCAGAGTCGGCGACTTGGTCCTCAGAGACGCCACCTTCAAGCCCGAGACCGCTAGCCGAGGAAAGTTGGCCACCAAATGGGAGGGACCCTACGAGATCGTCGATGTCGTAGGGCCAGCCACGTACATCCTGGCGACCCTGGACGGAAGCGAACTGTCTCACCCTTGGAACACGGAGCACTTACTAAAGTACTATCAGTGATTGTGAGTCTTTTAAATAAGATATTTTCTTTTCTGCACATTTCCAGACCTTGCTGTCCCCACTTGAGTATTTCAGTTTGAACACACAAGACTCTGGGGCAGGGCCAACACTCGCCACCCAAACCACAGAAGAGCATGGGCCGAGCCACGAGCTCGCTCCCCCCTCAAGAACTCTGAGGCAGGGCCAACCCTCGCCACCCAAACCAGAGAAGGGCACGGGCCGAGCCACGCACTCGCTCCCCCCTCAAGAACTCTGGGGTAGGGCCAACCCTTGCCACCCAAACCAGAGAAGGGCATGGGCCGAGCCACGTGCTCGCTCCCTACTCAAGAACTCTGGAGCAGGGCCAACCCTCACCACCCAAACCAGAGAAGGGCACGGGTCGAGCCACGCGCTCGCTCCCCCCTCAAGAACTCTGGGACAGGGCCAACCATCGCCATCCAACCCAAAGAAAGGCACGGGCCGAGCCACGTGCTCGCTTCCCCCCTCAAGAACTCTGTGACATGGCCAACCCTCGCCACCCAAACCAGAGAAAGGCATGGGCCGAGCCACGTGCTCGTTCCTCCCCTCAAGAACTCTTGGGCAGGGCCAACCCTCGCCACCCAAACCAAAGAAAGGCACGGGCCGAGCCACGCGCTCGCTCCCCCCTCTCAAGAACTCTGGGGCAGGGCCAACCCTCGCCACCCAAACCAGAGAAGGGCACGGGCCGAGCCACACGCTCGCTCCCCCCTCAAGAACTCTGGGGTAGGGCCAACCCTCGTCACCCAAACCAGAGAAGGGCACGGGCCGAGCCACGTGCTTACTCCCCCCTCAAGAACTCTGGGGCATGGCCAACCCTCGCCACCCAAACCAGAGAAGGGCACGGGCCTAGCCACGCACTCGCTCCCCCCTCAAGAACTCTGGGGCAGGGCCAACCCTCGCCACCCAAACCAGAGAAGGGCACAGGCCGAGCCACGCGCTTGCTCCCCCCTCAAGAACTCTAGGGCAGGGCCAACCCTCCCCACCCAAACCAGAGAAGGGCACGGGCCGAGCCATGCGCTCGTTCCCCCCTCGAGAACTCTGGGACATGGCCAACCCTCGCCACCTAAACCAGAGAAGGGCACGGGCCGAGCCACGCGCTTGCCCCCCCTCAAGAACTCTGGGGCAGGGCCAACCCTCGCCACCCAAACCAGAGAAGGGCACGGGCCGAGCCACGCGCTCGCTCCTCTCCTCAAGAACTCTGGGGCAGGACCAACCCTTGCCACCCAAACCAGAGAAGGGCATGGGGCTGAGCCACATGCTCTCTCCCCCCTCAAGAACTCTCGGGCAGGGCCAACCATCGACACCCAAACAAAAGAAGGGCACGGGCCGACCCACGCGCTCGCTCCCCCCGCATGAACTCTGGGGCAGGGCCAACCATCGCCACCCAAACCAAAGAAGGGCACATGCCGAGCTACGTGCTCGCTCCCCCCTTCAAGAATTCTGGGGCCGAGGAGAAGAGTAGACCGAGATATCCACTCGATCACCATCCTCCCAAGCAGACCCATGATCCTCGAGCGCTCGGACCTCAGGAAAAGGACAACGACACGCGGGCCGAGGCAGGCCTCACATGGGCCAAGAACCGTTGGACAACGCCGGGTCCCGATAAAGTAGGCCCCCGATGCGACTCGTCGAAACGAAAGGACGCTCAAGAAACGTGCCATTAATGACGACACACCCCCCGAGAGGCAAGAGCTGATGAATCGTGCCCAGCACCACCTGGCAAAGGCGGTTCCCAAAGGACGTGATTCTGAGGAGCCCATCGATGATGCCAGCTCATCACATTAACTCCAGGGAAACCGTCAACAAAATCCCCCTATAAATACCCCCCCACCCTTCCAAAGGAGAGAAAGAAAAAGAAAAGGAAAATATGAGGACTGATCTCAATCCCCTCCATCAAGTATGAAAAGCTTCAAGACACTCTGCCCAAACAAAAGGGAGGTGCCCGGCCATCAATGGATCCTACACCGACAGGCGATCGCTTTCGCACGGCGGCTGCCGATGGACTACTCCTCTCACCCAGGGAAGGGCCCACCTATTGGTCTTCAAGTTCCCTTAGACAACTTAAGGCACGGGAACTGGAGCTCCAATGGTGGACCATTCCCCTTTTCTGATGCCCGACGAGCACCGGCGCCCCAGGCCAAGAACCAGAAGGGCGGGGCAGCCCTGCCAGCTCACCCCATTGGGCACTCCAGCCTTCGCTGGGGCATACCAGCCATCGCGGGCTCGCCTCCCAACGGCCCGCCACACCGATAGGCTATGCCTCTTACATACGGATTGCCAATGGGCTATTCCTCTTACACAAGGGGAGCCCCGCCTTCCTCTCCTCCGACTACTCTGGACCAGATGAAACAGACGAATCGGAGGACTTGCACCGGCTCGCTCCCCCCAACCCGCGTCCTCTCCACCCCGACCCCCGCTGCCACCTCCGCCTCGTCCCCCACCTTGTCCAGGGTTTCCCTTCGATGTAAGGACTCCCTAAAGAGACCTTACAACCAGTCATGGGCAAGAAGGCAAGAGACGAGGCAGCGTGCCTTCGCCACCTCGTGCTCCTCCTCTCCCATGATTTCCCTCCGACCTCCTATCGAGAAAACCCTGCAAGAGCGATCTAATGGAGGACAACAGCAAGACAGCTTCCTTGGCGAATCCAAGCAGCCGAGGAGACCTTACAACCCTTCAGCACAGGGGACACGCAGAGGGACGCGACGAGCAACGGAAGAAAAGGAGGGCCGCCCAGCAAACAGTAGTCTGCCCATCATGATGCAGTTTACAACAGGAGGGAATGACTCCCCAGCCTGCCAACAGTTCGAGTCGAACTTACCTAACTACTGCCAACTTTATCAAGACTTCATGTAATAGCTAAGTTTAAATTCCTATAAGGATCATGAAAAAGTTGCTCACGAAACAGTTGTTCAACACCCAAGCGCCATCCAAGCACCTCCTAACTCAGGAGCGACCCTGGCCGGCTCCCATGGCGAGCTCGCAAGCCTCCACTTGGACCTGACTAGGGAACGGGCCGAGCTACGCGCTCGCCCACCCCCACTCACGCGACTCAATGTATAGCGCTACCTTTGAATTATACTTGAATTATATAAAGACAACAAAAATTCACACATGGCAGGGCAACAATCCGCGTTATAATAGAAAGCAAGATGTCCTACAAATATGTCATGCCCCGCTTCCCAAAAAAATATGGAGGCGAAGCGTGAGAAGGTCCGCTCAGACTTGAATCTACAAAGCTGCAAGTCCGATAAGCGTCAATCAACTTTAAACTGTAGGTCCTTGCAACACGAACGAAACAAAGATAATAATAATAAAATGAGACAAAAAGAGATATCTCAGAATATCCATAAAATAAGTTTCAACATCACAGAAAAAGCCACCATGCTAAAAGAAAAGAGTCTAAGGGCCCAAAACATGGCCAACAAAAGTACAACGTACAAAACAAAGGTGCCACGCACCGACAACTAACAACAAAACCTAAAAAAAAGAAAGCCCAGCAAGGTCACCAAGGAAGGTCACCGGTGTCCATAAAACTCCTCCTGGACAGACTTGGGCTCAGGCTCAGCGTCAGCAAAACATCACGTACTCAGCAACGGTCTCTGGCTCAAGGTCTAACATGTGACACCCAAAAGAGCAAGGGGCACATGTCAGCAAGTCTACAAGAGACTTGTGTAAGGAAACTGAAAGTAGGTAAAAGTAAAGCAACCTAGCAGTTCTAGCATGATGCAATGACATGGCAGTTAAAGTATGAGTGCAACAAGTAAGGTAAAGAAAAGTAAAGTACGAGCATGGCATTTAAGCATGGCATGGATGACAAGTTTTCACTAGAACATTCACAAGGAAAAGTACAAGTAAAGTAAGCACCTCATGCACAAAGATTTCGCCTTTTGGCTAGAGTGGCTGATCGGGCCAACTCCTAAGCTCAAGTGATCGCTTATCCCTACCCCTCCACGTGTATCGAGCCAGGGCCTTACCCCCGAACACGGAATGCTCGCTTCTGGATCACGAGCCAGGAAGTGTTTTTAACAAGTATGGCGTAGGGGTGCACCTAGCCGGACAAGGAAGTACAAGTACAAGTATTGTAGCGACAATCAGCTTGGATGACATGTAGAATGCAATGCATGGCAGATAACAGTTTAAGTGCGTACAGATAAGAAATTTAAACATGACAGATGCAAATGCATGAACAAGTTTAAGGGTTGGATCTAGCTTCGTTGTCAAGCTAGATCAAATGAGGTGACGGATCTAGTTTCGTTGTCAAACTAGATCAAACAGGCATCTAGCCAGCTATCATTTCACTGACTAGTCTCTTTTACGCTAAAAACAAGGAAGTGGCCTAGAAACATGGCCCTAAGCAAGAGTTGGAAAGTTTCACTTGCCTGCAAGTATCACGTCTGAGCAACACCGTCCAAGGAGTCCAAAGTCACAATTATCATACGTGCACAAGTCCACCGGCCTAAAGTCCATATTATTAATCTTGATTAGTGAATTCTAAAACATTTAAAATACTTTAAAAACATTGATTTTAGTCTTGATTAGCAGGCAATGGGTTGGGGGTCCTACGGGTGCAAAGCGTTACCTCAACACGACGCGAAAGTTACACTGGCGTCGGGTAGCGACGCCAGGGGTTGGAATAAAAGAATGCGCTCCAAGTCCAGATTCCAATATAGATTCCTTGCTGGAAAGTTCAGAGCAGCAACTGGAGCAACGAATCCAGATTCCAAAGCTAGCATGTGTGACGACGGGCTACGATGTATCGCAACATCGTACGCGGCCAATCGTCGGAGAGAAAGTACCTAGGTGGGGCCCACAGTAGTCCTAGGGACCTATAGGGGACCCACAATACCTCTGGAGAACTTGGGGGGCTCACGGTGGCAAGCGGTGCGACGGGTGCGGGGTTGCGACGTTTGGCTCTTGGCCAGACACGCTTGGTGCGGGGAGCTTCTTCGGTCGGTGCGGGCGACAGCACCGGTCGGGCGCTAGGCGGGGGCATTGCAACATTGTAACGTTGCAACGTGCAGCGAGAGCGGGCGTGAGCGGGGAAGTCTCTCGGTCGGTGCGGGCGTGAGCGGGGGTCGGTGCGAGCGATGCGGAGCGGGGGCTGCTGTGGGTGCGGGTGCGGTGCGGAGCGGTGAAGTCTCTCGGTCAGACCGAGAGATGTCCTCGGTCGTACACAGCGATGCGGGGTGACGGTGCTGCGGTACGGAGCGGGCCTTGGAGCGGGCGGGGGCCTCGGTCGGTGCGGGGATTTTGGGGTGTTTGGCTCGGTCGGTGCGGGGACGGCCGTCGCAAGTTGCGACGAAACGTCGCAAGTGTGAAATTGAGTTTTGGAAGCGGCTAGGGTTATTTTCTTGCGAAAATAGGTCTTCCTAGGGGTTGTTTATATAGTGTAGAGGTGTTGACTTGGTCTAGGGCTAAATCTAATAGGATTAGGAGTTTAAAATAATTTAAAATTCAAAACTCTCTTTCCTAATCACATAGGGATTGGGTGCGGCCAAGATAGGGGCTAAGATTGTTGGAATTTCATAATTCCATATTTCTATTCCCATATGATTTTGATGTGACAAACACATTCAGTGCTACTAACTCTATGTATGCAGATACATATCAATGCTGAGTTCCACACAAATAAGATATCTTCATGCATACTCAATCAGATATATCAATCATGAAGCTGGAAAGACAAAGGCACCTAATCCACGACTTGGATATATAATCACTTGATAAGGATCTCCTACAAAGAAGCTTCTCAGATTCAGTTGCAGATGCAGTCCTATCTACAGCTTTATGTTATCAATGTAAAATTTACTTTATTAGAGTCACAAAGCCTTGTGATAATATATCTTAGTCATCTAGGTTCCATTCCTCAGAGATCTACACTTCCCAATTTCGAAAATTCGCAACTTTGAAAATTGGCAGCCAATAACCCCATTTTGGTCGACCAATTTTAAACCTTCGAATTTGGTTATGGGATTGCATATGCAAACTCCCCTAACCGTGTAGATTCTAGAAATGTCTTCCAACGGTCGAAATTCCCTCTCTAAATTTTGGTCGACCAATGTGTCCTTTTGGTCGACCAATTTCAAAACTAGCCGTTTTGATCCCAAATTTTCAGGGACGGTTCCTGCCCGTTTTCCAACGTTAACTACAGTCCCCAACCGTCCCTAAACACTATAAATAAAGGGGTAGACCCTCTCTTTTCTTACACACACTTTCCTCTTCTTTACTCTCTTATTTGTTGGAATCAAGTCTTCTCTTTTCTAAAGCTTTAGGCCATCAGTTGTTCTTTTCTTATTTGTAAGAAGAAATCATTAGATTTCCTTCTTCGTTTAAGAACGGAAGAACTTGGTTTTTCAACATCATTTTGGAAAGTTGTTTGTGTTCATAATTGAAGAAGAAATCGATTGATCTCTCTCTCTTCTTTTATGAACCAGAGAACTTCAAGTGTTGCGCTTCATTACATATCTTTTACATCTTGAAGTTCTTCTTCTAAAACACCATCCTTGAATTCATTCTCTGAAATTTATAACAAGGCTATAGGTGTTTTTCTATTTCATTATTTTACAGGTTTGAATTTCTGTTAGAGATTGTACAAAGTTTGGGACACGGGGAGTGTCGCCATTTTTGTAAGTTGGTGCTTGCGGGGCAAGTGATTATAGTGGATTGAAAATCTCTACGGGGTAAAGGACTGGAGTAGGATCACAAGGATCCGAACTAGGATAAATCTCTGTGTTTGCGATTGATTTAATTTCAGTACTTGTCTTTTTATTTCTGTGCCATCTTTGCAAATATTACTAACATTTTATTTGCGACATTTTTTTATATACACTATTCACCCCCCTCTAGTGTATTGATCCTTACAGGCTAAAATTACATTTGGTATCAGAGCAAGGTTAAGATGGCAGTAAGTTCCTCAAACATGAACGCAGTTCCACACAACTACAATCAGCATCCTGAAGGGCACTCTCAAACTCGTCCTCCTCTATTTGATGGTTCAAATTACTCATATTGGAAAATACGAATGAAAATTCATCTCCAAAGTATGAATTATGAAATTTGGGACATCGTAGAGTCAGGATACGAAAAGCCAACAACTCCTGTTGCTGATTGGACCACCAACGACAAAACTGCAAAAACCAACAACTCAAAGGCCATGAATGCTTTATTTTGTGCTATGGATAAACATGAGTTTAATCGAGTATCTCAGGCCAAAAGTGCTAAGGAGATTTGGCATATACTTGAGGTAACTCATGAAGGAACCAGTAAAGTGAAGGAAACCAAGATTTCCGTTTTGGTTCACAAATTCGAGTTGTTCAAGATGAAGGACCAATAGACAATTGGAGAAATGAACACCAGGTTTACTAATATTATAAATTCTTTAAGTGCTCTTGGAAAAACTTACACTTCTCTTGAACAGGTTCGCAAAATTCTTAAAGCTTTAACTCCAGTATGGCGTCCAAAGATCACCGCTATTGAGGAAGCCAATGATCTTTCCACATTATCTATGGAAGATCTTATTGGTAATTTAATGGCCCATGAAGTTACACTACAAGATGAGAAAGAAGAATAAGATCAAAAGAAGAAAGTACTTGCCTTCAACGCAACATCAGATAATGAAGATTCAGATGATGATATGCCATTTTAATAACGAACGCGAATTTGTGAACCAAAACGAACTTACCTCATCTTCATTTTAATAACGAACTTACCTCATCGTCATCTTCATCACAAAGTACAAACAAGGAGGCACAGTTATCTTTGGTGACAACAAGAAAGGAAAAATCATAGGCACTGGAACAGTTGGCAATACAAATCAGCCTATCATTGAGAATGTTCACCTGGTTGACGGGTTGAAACATAATTTACTTTCCATTAGTCAGTTATGTGATAAAAATTACAAAATAGTTTTTGAACAAAATGATTGCATTATTTATGATTCTGATATGTCATCTGTTTTGTTTCGTGGTAAGCGTAAAAATAATATTTATATCTTATGCATGTCTGTTACCACAAATAATCATTGTTTAATAATTACATCTGATGATACACTTTTATGGCATAAACGTTTTGGACACACTAATTTCAGAAATCTAGCACACATTTCAAAACACAAATTAGTAAATGGAATGCCAAATATTTCTTTCAAACACAAACATTTTTGTGATGCTTGTCAACAAGGAAAAATGCACAAATCTTCTTTTAAATCAAAGGATGTTATCTCAACAAAGAGACCATTAGAACTCTTACATTTAGATTTGTTTGGTCCTTCTAGAGTAGCTTCTTTCCTCAAAACCTCCAATACCGTCCTCAAGTGCGAGGCATGCTCCTCCTCCGACTTTGAATAGATCAGAATGTTGTCAATGAAGATAACGACAAACTTATCTAAAAAGTCATAGAAGATCAGATTCATCAGATTCATGAAAACTGTGGGTGCATTGGTTACACCGAAAGGCATAACCACAAACTCGTAGTGTCCATACTTCGTCCTGAATGCTGTCTTCGGAACATCTTCCTTCTTCTCCTTCAGCTGATGATAACCACTCCTTAGATCCAACTTCGAAAACACCCTCGAACCTCCAAGCTGATCAAAAGTATCATCGATGCGAGGCAACGGGTATTTATTCTTGATGGTCACCGCATTCAACTCCCGATAGTCCACGCACATGCGACGCGAACCATCCTTCTTCCTCACCAGCAGCACCGGTGCTTCCCACGGAGACACACTAGGATTGATATAACCCTTCTGCAAAAGCTCATCCAGCTGCTTCCGCAATTCCTCCAGCTCAGTGGGTGCCATACGATATGGCGCCTTCGAAATCGGTTGCGCTCCCGGAATAAGATCAATAGAAAATTCTAAAGCTCGATCAGGTGGCAATCCAGACATCTCCTCGAGGAAGACGTCATCAAAGTCACGCACAACCGCTGGCCTCTCCAGCTCCATCTGCATAGCCACAATCTCCACCGGTCTGGCCTGAAATCTGACAAGACTAAGCGGACTGCTACCTCGGCTGAACTCAAATACTGGATGTCCGGGAATCTCGAACACCACCTTCTTCCTCCGACATTCGGTCGTAGTATAGAAGCTCGCAAGCCAATCCATCCCAAGGACCACATCATAGTTGATGATGTCCTGGACAATGAAATCAGCGTAAAGCTCATGTCCACAAACCACCAACGAGCAAGAATTGCAACCACGATGAACCGAGACCACGCCATTCCCTGTAACGATATTCCAACTCTTGGAAAGAGGGGACGTCGACAAGGAATGCTTCTCCACGAAGCTCCGAGAAATAATGCACATCGATGCACCTGAGTCAAAGAGAACTCGTGTAGGAAAAGTGCACAACAAAATCACACCTACAAACAGTCTAACAATCAGGCCCTAGTCTAGCAAACAATCATGTTCAAGCAAACAACATAATCTAACAATCAAAACTAGCTAGGAAAGTAATAGCTAGATTGAGGATTACCTGCGATAACCTCATCCACAGCCTCGCTCTCCACAGCGGTCATCAGAAATGTCTGCCTCCTCGGCGGAAAAGCCTGCTGAAAAGCCTGTCTCTGTGGGACAAGAGCTGCTCCACGTCCAGCAGGAACAGGCGCTCTCTGCTGCAACGGCTGTGCTGCAACAGGTGCTCTCCGCAACTGTTTCACATGCCGACAATCCTTCGCGACATGAGAAGCATCACCACAAATCAAACACTGGCCCAAAAATTTCCTACACTGATCCTTGATGTGGCCAGGCTTGCCGCAGAAATGGCAAGTCTTCTGATTAGGCCCTCTTGGCCTCTTGAACTGCACCGAATGATTAGTCTTGAAACCAGGCCTAACCACCGCCCTGGCCTGCTCCACAGGCCTCTTCCCCGCACCAGAAACATGTCCTCTCCTCTGACTCAGGTTCAGCTCTTGCCTCCTCGCAGTGACTAGAACCTTCTGATAAGAGTCCAGATCAGAGGAAGACACAAAACTCTGAAGCTCCAAAGCAAGCCCCTGCAGGAACCTCTGATCCCTCTCATCAGCATCATGCACCATCTTAGGTGCGAACCGACTAAGCCTAGTGAACTCTTGGTGGTACTGGTCCACCGTCGAGCTCCCTTGCTTTAGATCAATAAAGTGCTGTAGCATCTCCTTCCTAGCAGCCTTCGGAAATAACTCATCATCAAACCTGGACTTAAAGGTAGCCCAAGCTATCGGCTCCACCAACATCTTCTCTTCCGCATCCCACCAGTTCCGAGCATTATCCTTGATTTGCCTCTTCGCCAAATCAACCCATCCAGCCGGGGTGATCTTGGCCATCTTCAAGTTATCCTCAATGTTCCGAATCCACCCATCGACAGCCAGAGGACCCTCAGACCCATCAAAATATGTGGGAACCAGCTCCCAAAATTGCTTCGCTCCCGGCTCGGAGCGAGGGGCATCCTGGATTGCCCGACCAGCTCGAGCAAGTGGAGCATTCTGGACTTGCAGGAGAACGTCCTGCTGCACCTGCATCATCTGAAGCATCATCCGCATCATCTCCCCATTGGTGGGCTCCCGCTCAGGTTCCTCGTCATGAGGGGGCGCACCACTACCTCCACCACGGGTGAATCGCCTTCCTGCCATCTAATGACACAGAAAACGAAACAATTAGACTCATAGCTTATGACTCGGATGTCGAACTTAGTTTATTGGACATTCTAATATTATTATCGTTATTCCGATATTCGCAGCTACAGAAGAGGACCTGCATGGGCCACCAACAAAACCTGTCACGCCCTGCTTCCCTAAAATGGAGGCGAGACGTGAAAAGGTCCGCACGGGAGTGGAGCTGTGAAGCCCCAAACCCGATAAGCGTCAATAAAACATAAGCAGGTCCCTGTAACCACAAACGGAACAACAATAATAACACAAGGAGAGACAGAAATAAAATCTCAAATCTCAGAATTTGTCCAACATGAAAATTAAGTTCAACATCCAGAAAAGCCACCAGGCTAAAAGAAAGAGTCTAAAGGCCCAGAACAAGGCCAACAAAAGGGACAACATAACAAAGTATTGGTGCCACGCACCGACAACAAAACAGTCTAAACAACAACACAAACAGTCTCTACGACTGATCGCCCGTGTCCACGAAGTCCTCATCAAACACAGGCTCGGGCTCGGTGTCTGCAAACACCTCGTCCTCAACAATGAACTCAGGCTCAGGTTCTAACATGTGTCACCCAAAAGAGTAAAGGGGCACATGTCAGCAAGTCTAAAAGACTTGGGCAAGGAAACTGAAAATGAAGGTAAACTAACTACCTAGCAGTTATAGTATGCATGACATGGCAGTTATGGTATGAGTGCACAAGTAAGGCATGGTGAAACAATAAGTGCGGGAGAACAATTGTCAGGGCATGTCAAGAGTAGCCAAGCTACTAACAATCTCAATCTTTTCACTAGTCACGTTTCAAGTTATTTGTAGATGTTTACGCCTTACAGCTGAACTGTTGGACATTCACACTGATTGGCCGCTTAACACTTTCTCAGAACCCAGAGTTTACGCCTTACAACTGAAGTTGCTGATCGGGCAGACTCCCAGTTGATTGGCCGCTTAACCCTTACCCCATCCCACACGTAAACAAGCCAGGGTCCCTATACACGATGCTCAGTAAATGAGCCAGGGTTGCCCCGCACAAGAGCTTGTTTTAGGTTCACAATTTGGCGTAGGGTTGTGCCCGCTAAAAGTAGGTGCCTAGCCCCAATCATTTCACTATGTGTAGCGGAGCTACGCAATCACGGGAACATTTAAGGAATGCAATGACATGAAAATTAATTCGCGTACCGTTAATTGAAATTAAACATGACATGGTAGTTGTGCAACATGATAAATGTCGGATTTAGCTTCGTTGTCAAGCTAGTTCCTGAAATTGCACCTAGGCGAGTATCATTTCGTCGCCTAGTCTCTTTTACGCCTACAACAAGCAAATGGCCTAAGACATTGCCTAAAACCCTAAGTGGCAAGTTTCACTTGCCTAGCACCGAGGATGACGATCACGAAGGTTCGTCTCACAAACGCTAATCTACGGGGAAAGTCACTGTTAAGGAGAAACAACCATCAAACAACATCCATTTTTATTAGGGTTTCACAAAAATCACAAAATGGGTTATGAGAAAATCAAAGGATCGATCACTACCTTAGGAAGCGGAAGAACGAAATCGAGCAAGCACGGCGACGGAAGAACGATCCAGGAAACCTACGGTTCAGATCTGGAATGGATGGGGAAATCTGGAGAAAATGAGATTTTGGGGGTTTTGGGGATTTTCCGGCGACCTAGAGGTGGTGGCCGGCCCTAATGGAGAGGGGGAGAGGCTCTTGATGAAGGGGAAGAGCTAGAAGAAGGTTGGGGAAGATCAGAGGTCACGGGGGAAGGAAAGAGGCCAGGAGAAGAGAAAGAAAGAAAAGGAAACGTGTGGGGGTATTTATAGAAAACGCTGGCGGCAGCTGGCAAAACCTAGGGTTTTGACAGCGGTTAGTCGGTCAAAGAAGGTTGGATGACCGACTAGTTTGATAACTAGTCGGTCGGTCGGCTAACTGTGACCGACTAACACCAAACAGTAACTCAGGTTGACAAAATGATCAATGAATTAGTCGGTTAAAGAACAATGGCTGACCGACTAGTTTGCAACCTAGTCGGTCGGTGGTTGTTCTTGGACCGACTAACGACAAACAGTAACTTAGGTAAAATTGATTGAAGGAACTAGTCGGTCTGAGAGCAAGTTCTGACCGACTAGTTTCACATCTAGTCGGTCGGTGGTTGTTCTTAGACCGACTAAAAGTAAACAGTAACTCCTGTACAATTGATTCAATGAACTAGTCGGTTCTAGTAGAGTTCATGACCGACTAGATCTCAATCTAGTCGGTTGGTCCCCCTTCTTGAACCAACTAAAGTGCACTAAAAGTGCCGAATCGAAGCGCGAAGTTCTAAGAAGATTTCTACGGCTTCTAGGATCACTCTAACTCTAAAATATAAGCGATTTGAAGTTCATCATGAGTGACTTACTCCAAGATCAATGATTCTAAGGAAGGAGCTAGAAAAATCACGACGAAACGATCGAAATGAAAGCTACGGAGACGAAAACCACACATGAGGAGAAAATCCACCAAAACATATATATATATATATATATATATATATATATATAATATAGATAATCCAAATACATGAAAACCAGTCGTTACAATTTTCATTCCGCATTAATTATTGGTTAGGAATTTAATTTGGTGTAATTATCATTTTAAATTGTATAAACACTACTCAACCCCCCATTCTAGTGTTTTCCTCATAGCCAGGGACCTTACAATTGGTATCGGAGCGCTGGTTTATAGCTTTGGCATCCAACAACAATAACGTTCCTCCACCGACTTCGTACAACAACCACGACCGTGATGATGCGTCCATCGTCTTCGAAGGACAATCAACGATTCGTCCTCCGCATTTCAATGGCACGAATTTCGGCTATTGGAAATGCCGGATGGAGACGTTTCTAAGGAGTGCTTCTCTTTGAAGAACCCTTCACAAGGAATACGTCGACCCCTCCGATGAGGATTTTGACAAATGGACGTCCTCCGAGAAGTCCGCAAAAGTGAACAACGCCAAGGCAATGAACGCTCTTCATTGTGCGTTGGATTCGGATGAGTTCAACAAGATATGCAAATGTAAGAGTGCATATTAAATTTGGAACCATCTAGTTGTTACACACGAGGGAACAAATAAGGTAAAATTGTCTAAACTATATGTTGTTGTACAAAATTTCGATATGTTTCACATGCAGGATAATAAGAGCATAACAACGATGTACGGACGTTTTACCGACATCACAAATGAACTCGAAGCTCTTGGGCAAGTCTACACCCAATAAGAGAAGGTGAGAAAGATTATAATGTGAATGACCTCCAAATGGAAAAGAAGAGCTATCGCCATTGAGGAGTTCAACGACATGAAGAACTATACCGTGGTAAATCTTATCGGTTCTCTCATGTCTTACAAAGTAAGAAGGGAGAATCGATTGAAGATTCGAGCAATGATGAACCCTACAGAGGCCAAGAAGAAAGCATTAGCATTCAAGGCTAATTCTTCATCCTCAGATAGTGAAGAATCAGAGAACGAGATGGACTTGGAGGAAATGACGCAAATGGCGAAGAAGTTCCAACGCTTCTTTTGCAAAGATAAATTTCCTTCCAAGAATAAATTTGATTCCACTAACAACACTTCATCTCTTTGTTTTAAGTGTAACAAGCTAAGGCACATCAAGAAGGATTGCCCGATGCTCCGAAACAAAGAGAAGTGGAAAGATTCAAAGTACCACAAGTCCAACAAATTCAAGAAGGATAATAAGAAAGGACTTGTCGGTACGTTCGATGATTCAAGCAAAGATTCCTCAAGCGAATCTGAGGATGAGAAGGGTGAAAGTGCCCATATGTATTTTATGGCCCGAGAAGATCCACTCTCCGATGAGAGTGATATTGACATCGATGAACCCGAGGTAACAATGGATGAACTTCGTATTGCTAACGAAGAACTATTTTCTAAGTATCAATCTCTTATGCTTAGATATACTAGTTTAAAGAAATCAAATGTTAGCAAATCATCCATGCCATTCATTATCAACAATGACACCATTGTTGATACACTTACACTTGAGAAAGCATCTTTGGTTTCTCAAAAAGACATATTGAGAAATGAGGTGAATTCCCTCAAATCTCAACTAGATCAAACGTATCCTAAGGATAGTATTGGTCTAGCTTCACAAAACACACAATTGGGTATTGAGAATGATTCTCTTAAAACCCAACTGCATGCGCTCAAAACACGGGTGTCCACCTTGGATACCAATATTTCTTCTCTTAAGGAGAAATATGAGCTCATGTCCTCCCGAGTTATGAGATTTAACAAAGGGAAAGGACAATTGGATGAATTGTTAGCAAACCAATTTTCGGCCACACATCGTGTTGGACTTGGTTTTGTGGAAGCAAATGCATCCAATGCTCGCACCTCTTATAATGGTGTTACTATAGATTTTGTGAGGTCATCCTCCGGTGCATACACAAGTGGTGTCAAAAACACTATTGGTAGCAAACCTACCAAGAAGGCCACCACTTCACAATCTCTTCCTTTTGGTAAGAAACCCACTAAGGGTGGAAACCATAAGAGAGGTCATGCTTATATGTACACTAACCTTCATCCACGTAGGAAATCTCCTACTTCACAAGTGGACACTCATGACAGTTTTTATACTCCACACCCACAGACACATGCAACCCCACACATGAGAAATACTCATGCACATGCCCCCCTACACGCTCATCTGCTCATATACATCATTCTTCCATGAATGCACATCCACCTCATGTTATGCATGCACCACCATATGTTGCATATAACATGCATGTTCCTAAGTATGCATACAACCCTTATATGTCGAATGCTTATACACCTCCATCTTCATATGCTAGAATGCATGTTCCTAGGAAGCACACACCATATAGAAATCAACCAATTGTGCATGCAACTAGGAAAAGGACACCCAAAACATACACAATTTGCGGTCCTATGAACACTAGCATAAATGATAGGAATGCTTATGTTGATTCCTATTTTAATGATGTAATAAATATCAGTAATTATGTTGGGAAGTGAAAGTCCACTTGGACTTGGCTTCCAAAGGGATAATACTCTTGGACCCAACAAAAATTGGGTACCATGAGCTTATGGTATATTATATAGGTACCCAAGAAAAAGAAAGAGAGCAATAAAAGTCGTATTGGCTCTAAAATAAAAGGATGGATACTCGATAGTGGTTGCTCCAAACACATGACGGGAGATCCCACATTGCTCTCCAAAGTGATTAGCATCAAGGATGGTGCAACGGTCACTTTTGGAGGTAATCAAAAGAGAACCATCATTGGAGTAGGCAAAGCTAGTAATTCTTCCAAACCACTTATTACAAATGTTTATTTAGTTAGTGGTTTATGTCATAACCTTATCTCTATTAATCAACTTTGTGACAAGGGTTACAAGGTTAACTTTGGAGAGTGTATGTATAAAATTGTAGATTTTGATTCACATGTTTTATTTACCGGTATTAGGCGTAAAAATATTTATTATTTGAGCTTGCCTAAAACCATAGTACATTACTTAGTTGCTAATACAAATGAACAAATATTATGGCATCGCCGTTTTGGTCATGTTCATTTTAAGCACTTATATAAGTTAGCTAAGCATGATCTTGTTAAAGGTTTTCCAAAAAATTGCTTTTAGTAAAAAAAACTTTCATGTCAAAGAGGTAAACTTAGTAAATCATCTTTCAAACTTAAAGAAGGCATAACTTCTAAGAGGCCCCTAGAATTACTTGATCTATATTTATTTTGGCCAACTAGAACCGCCTCTTTAGGTAATGCTCATTATGGATTAGTTGTCGTTGACGACTTCTCTAGATTTACTTGGGTTTCATTTTTAACCAATAAGAATGAAGCTTTTGAAGAGTTTACTATATTTGCAAAGAAGATTCAAAATTTCTTAGGATCCACAATTATCACTATTCGTAGTGACCATGGAGGAGAATTTGAGAATGAGTCTTTCACAAAGTTTTGTGATGACAACGAGATTACTCACAAATTTTCTTTTCCTCGCACACCACCACAAACTGGTGTTGTAGAGAGAAAGAATAGGACCCTAATTGAGTGTGCACATACCATGCTCCAAGATAGTCATCTTGGACTACAATTTTGGGCAGAGGCGGTGCACACGGCATGTTATGTGCTTAATAGGATCCTAGTAAGACCCCGAACGAACAAAACTTGTTTTGAGTTATTTTATGAGAAAAAGCCACAAGTTAAATATTTTCGTGTTTTTGGTTCAAAATGTTTTATAAAGAAAACCTTTGGTAACTTAGATAAATTTGAGCCAAGATCCGATGAAGGAATTTTTGTTGGATATTCCACACGTAGCAAAGCCTACCGGATATACAATAAAACATCTTCAACGACTGAGGAATCACTACATGTATCATTTTATGAATATTTTGATTTCCTTTATGTTGATGATAATGTAGATGTTTTATGTGATTCTCTTAGTAATGTTAAAGTCAATGATTCTATTATTGAGACTAACAATACTAATGAAATTGTTGAAGATATTCCAAGTGATGCAGGAATTCCCAAAGCTTACCCAACCGTTCGTAATCACCCCCATGACCAAATTATTGGAGATATTGGTGTGGGCATTCGAACGAGGTCAAGAATTGATGAATTCTCTCACTGCGCATTTGTTTCTACCATTGAGCCAAAGAACATCCAAGAAGTGTGTGAAGATAGCTCTTGGATAGTGGCAATGGAAGAAAAGCTCATGCAATTTGAGAGAAATGAAGTTTGGGAGCTCGTTCCTCTTCCAAGTGGTCACCAAGTGATTGGGACTAAGTGGATTTTCAAGAACAAGACCGATGAGAACGAGGTCATCACAAGGAATAAATCAAGGTTAGTAGCTCAAGGTTATCGGCAAGAAGAAGGTATTGATTTCGAAGAATCTTTTGCTCCCGTAGCTAGATTAGAAGCTATTAGATTGTCTTTACCTTTTGCATCCCATAAAAATTTTAAGTTATTTCAAATGGATGTTAAAAGTGCATTTTTAAATGGTATTGTTAATGAAGGAGTTTATGTTTCTCAACCACCCGGTTTCATTCATGAAAAATTTCCAAACCATGTTTTCAAACTTAAGAAAGCATTATATGGGATGAGACAAGCTCATAGAGCTTGGTATGATCGACTCAAAGCCTTTCTTTTGGATTTAGGTTTTAAAATGGGTGAGGTTGATTCAATTCTTTTCATTAAAGATTATGAAAATGACATCCTATTAATTCAAGTTTATGTAGACGATATTATATTTGGTTATACTAACTTTAATCTTTGCCAAGAATTTTCTAAGTCTATGAAGGATGAATTCGAAATGAGCCATATGGGTGAGCTCAACTACTTCCCTGACTAAAAATTTGGTAAATGAAGGATTGAAGTTTCATACATCAAACCAAGTACACCGGGGAGCTTATCAAGCGATTCGGGATGGAATCATCTTCAAGCAAAAGAACTCTATAAGTACGACAATCCATTTACACAAGGATGAGAACAGAAAAGATGTAGACGTTTGTCTATATCGAGGTATGATCGGTATCTTACTTTACTTAACTGCTAGTAGACCCGATATTATGTTTTTCATATGTCTGTGTGCTAGATATCAAGCTAGACCTAAATAGTCATACTTGATTGCGGTTAAACGAATTTTTTGTTACCTCAATCATTCACTAGATTATGGGTTACTTTAATCTAAGTCTAGCACATATGCGTTAATCTCATATAGCGATGCCGACTTTACCGGATGCAAATCCGATAGGAAGAGTACTAGTGGCACTTGCCATTTTCTAGGAAATTCCCTAGTTTCTTGGTTTTCCAAGAAACAGAACTCGGTATCATTGTCCACGACTGAAGCAGAATATTTTGCCGCGAGTCTTGCATGTGCATAAGTTCTTTAGATGAGACACACTCTTAAGGACTATGGCGTCAATTGTGATACTTGCCCTGTCATGGTTGATAACCAAAGTGAAATTTGTCTTTCCAAGAATCCGGTACATCACTCCCATGCCAAACACATAGAAGTGAGACACCACTTTATTAATGATCATGTAGCTAAGAAGGACATCATCTTAGAGTACATTGAAACCTAAAAACAAATCGCTGACATCTTCACTAAACCTCTTAAAGAAGATTCATTTGTGAGGTTGCGTGGAGAATTAAGGATTATGGGTAAATCTGAATTTTAGGAGTTCATACTTTCATGTTATATCATGCTTGAACTCATATCATCATTTTTTACTTCTCTTGTTTTGATAAACTATATGTGTCACATATATTTGTTTTAAGAGATGTGTTTGAGATTTTGATGATTTCGATTGCTTAGTTTGATTTACGAGTTTTGTACGTTAATCTATAATATTTTGATATTGTTTTCTTGATTAGATTTGTGTTAGAGTATAGGTCCTAGTGTGAGTTGTCTCTATCCTCTAAATTTTAACCTCACTGTGCATTTTTGGACCATGATAGACGACTATCATTCCTTCGACAATCGACTGCCCAACTCAATTTTTCATACTGCAGACTGTATTTTTCGTACATGCGACTGATGAACATTTTCCAGTCAACTGTCTCTTCGACAGGCGACTGTAATTTGGTCATCAGGCGCTTGTCCAAATATTCAGATGTCTCTCTTTTTATCATCATATCTTTTGATTCTCTGTCAGATGAATGTCGTGTAAGTTACAGTCGACTGTCTCTCCGACAGGCAACTGCGAATTATGCAACAGTCGACTGTCTGTCAACCAACGCTAGTTTCTATCTTTTCTACCAGTCGACTGACGATTGTTCATCAGTCTACTGTCGATTTCTGTAGCGGTTCGTTAACTTGATCTGAGCCGTCGATTTTTTGATCCAACGGCCCAGATTCTTTGGACTCCTTATAATTTAGAGGGCCGTCGATTCATTTCAGATATTTTCTCTCTTATCCAACGCAACTTCCCTCGTCTTCCTCCTTCGAATTCCATTGTTGCTGTCGATTTCTTCTCCGATTCGAGGCTCCAGTCTCTGATCACTCTTCCAATCGTTTGATTGCTAGTTCGATTGTCTCCTTCTCCGTCAATCTTCTCGGATTAGGTATCATTTTCGTTTGTCGATTCACTCATGCGTTTCTTTTGTATCTTTTGATTTGTACAATAGCTCCCAAGACCAAAGGGAAGGCTATTGCTCCTAGACGACCTAGGAACCCTAAGCCTACTACTGCCAAATCTAAGATACCCCACAAAGCTCGCACCAAGCACCCTGATCCTCCCTCAGATGTTTTGGGTTCCTATTCCCCTTCTTCTTCCTCCGAAGAAGAAGCCTACACTGAGCCTCTCCTGAAGCGTCCGCGTAAGACCATAGGTGTTAGCATCAATGAGCCTATCGCTGAGGCTGAACCTACTCGGGTGGCTGCTGACACCCACCCCGAGTCTATTCCCGCTTCTACCTATGCCCAAAATCCTCCTGTGACTCCTCCTACTGATCCTCTAGTTTCCATTTGCCAAGACGATGCTTGTCTGGCAAAGTTCCATGCCATGCTAGGGATCAAGCTCCTTTGTGAGCGATTTATTGTATTTCAGGCCTTCACTGCTAAGAGACTCTCATAGACTCTCACGTCGACCCATTTGGGTGATCTCTTTCGATACTCTCATGTCGACTCTCCACGTGCATATCCCTTCCTAGTCAAATTATTTTATGCCAACCGCATTCGCGGTGAGTATGTTAACACGGGGAGATAGACACAGTTGTTCAGGGGACCCGTATTCGACGTGTCCCTACTTTCCTAGGGACCATTCTTAGGATCCCCTCCACTGGCTCCCTTCCTGCTGACATCTCCCTCTCTGATGTTGGTGATCTTGATCAGTCTGTCCTTCAGGACATGTTCATTGTGATCCCTTCCTACCTCTCTTCTGGAGTTAGGGCCTCCATGTTCTTTGCTAGAGGTTGGGTTGTTCACCTCGTGGTGAACCAACATCTTGCCGAAATATGGCTCTTCCGATCAGCCCTCTCAGGAGATCCTTCGATGTATGTATGCCATTTTCTCGGGTATGTCAGTGAACTGGGTCGGAGTTCTCCATGATCGGATGGACAAGGTCGAGTTCACTACTGCCTCCTCTCACATTCCGTATGGAGGTCTCCTCACCTTAGTCTTTCGTCACTTTGGGATTGATTTGACTCCTTATGAGCCTATGCCCCTTGGTCCTCTTCTCGATGCTTCTGCAAAGTCGAAGTCCTCTTCGACTCTACAGTCGGCATCGAAGAAGAGGCAATCCACTTCTGCTCCGTCGTCATCCACCATTCCACCATCTGATCAGCCTTCTTCCTCAGCTGCACCCTCTCGTGACCTGTTGGACGAGAAGGTTTCTGGTTTATACGAGTTATTTCATAGATGTTCCAGCATCAGGGAATTCCTTTCACTGATCACCTCAGATCTTTTGTACCTCCTCAGCCTTCTCAGCTTCCTCCACCTGTCATCACTGAGATTTTGGAGCATCCTGGTGTTACTGCTCCTGAGCCGGTTGCTACTTCGACTCCTCAGGATGTCTCATCTGCTGCTGCTCCTCCTCCTCCTCCCGAGGATTCTTCGGTTGATCTAGAGGCAGATGAGTTCCAGATTGTGTTGGCTAGCTCCTCAGCTGCTGATATGGATTGACACTCTGCGGAGATCACTCACCCTTAGACCTAGATTTTTTTGTTAGGGTTAAGAGTTTTGAGTGTCAGTTTGTATTTTGATTCATTTTTGTGTTCTCATGTATGGATGATGTATGTATGTTGATCACATTTTGTTTGGATATACATGGAGTTGTCGTTGTTTATCTTGTACTCCTTGTAATTTTGGATTATATATATATATATATATATATATATGAAAATGTTTTTACTTCATATGCTACTTCACACATTGTCTCATGTTTTTCTTATATGTGTGAAAATGGTAAAATTGTCTCTTTGTATGATATATCATATACATGATGTGATGTAAGACGTTTTTCTCATTTGGCTTGAAATGTTGATATTGGATTCTCGTTCCTTTAGTTAACTAAGATTTCTTGTGTTTTATGAGTTTTTGGTATGAATATCTTTAAGATGCCCCTTTGTGATTATTTTTCTTTGATTATATGTTGGCATCACATTTGATATACATCTTATCTTTAGACTCTCATGATTGTTTTAGTACTTATTTAGCACTATTGTTGTTATTCTACTCACACCTTTTTGGATAATTACATAGGGGGAGAGAAATAAACATATCATAATTATGTGCCAAGTAAATTCTAATTCTAAACTTGAATCTAAGATTGAAGTTGCCTTAGATTTAGGGGAAGTAAGATATAATGAACTTGGATTATAAAATCCTAGATTTCAAGATTTCAAGAAAATCAGTTCATTCATTCATATCTTACATACTTGCTTCATTTGATCTGTAGATGCCCTTATTCATTGATTAACTCGATTGGCATCTACATAGGAGGAGTAAGTTTTCTCTAAGCACAATTATTTATCTTTTTGTTTACGTTTGTTTGTCATCATCAAAAAGGGGGAGAATGTTGAGCATTGGACTTCTCTCTACTTGGTGTTAATGATGAGCAAACATAAATACTTGTGACTAATCCCCTATTTGCAGTTAATCCATTTCCTAAGCATATCATGAAGATCAATTAGCAATGGATGTCACTCAAAGATCAATGAAAGAAAGAAAAGTGGATTGGTTGATCAGATATGGTGATTGAAGCTCCTAGAAGACTTCAAGCTCATACTTTGGATAGAAGAGAGACTTCTACACAAAATAATCTTCTTTTTCTCTTCAAGTATGTAGCTTAGAAGTAGAACTATGTTGGAGCACACACACATCTTCATTTCAATCCTAGGAAATCATTAAATCAATTTTCCTTAGACTCCAATTCATATTTCTTAAGGATGTGCATGTTGTAATTTCAATAGGCGACTGCTGAACGATTTACAATCGCCTGTCTAAAAACAGTCGACTGTGATTTGTTATACAGTCGCCTGTTACGCACATGCTTAATCAATTGATTTTTGGGCTTTCTAATCTTTAACTCCTTCAGGCGATTGTTGTACATCTTACAGGCGCCTGTCCAAGAGGCAGTCGACTGTGATTTGTTAATCAGTCGCCTGTCTATCTTCAGCCCATAGATCATTTTCCTTTTCATCTGGCCAGTCGACTAATGTTGTATTTACAGTCGACTGTCCAAGGCACAGTCGACTGTCAATGCTTCAACAGTCGTATGTCTATGATTCATCTGCAAAATCTACTCTCTGGAATGTTTAACATTTTAGTGTCAGTCGACTGATGTCGTATTTATAGTCGCATGTCCAATGGCACAATTGACTATCAATGCTTCAACAGTCATCTGTCTTTGAGCTCTCTACAGACTCTGCTCTCTGGAAAAAGTCAGGTTTTGTGACAGTCGACTGATGTTGGTTTCACAGGCGCCTGCCCATGGCACATGCGCCTGTGTGTTCCACATCAGTTGCCTGTCCTGTCTTCCCAAAACTTTCTAAGACTTTTTCAGCTTACAGACACACCCGCAACCTACACCTAGGTTCCACCTGGCGGTGTCACGATCGCCAGGCGTAATATGGCCCATATGCTACGATTCCGGGCTCAATCCGCAAGCGAACGGTGTCGAGTTATAGTATAAAAGATAGTCGGATCCCACAGGGACGGTGATAGTGTCTTTAGATTCTAAGTCTATTTCTAAGTGTGAAAGTAAGGTAGCTATCGGGGGAACAGTTTTGGTTTGGTTGTTGTGGTTGTAATATCAATAAAAAGGACTAGGGCTTTAGGGATCGCCACTAGGATCGTTAGGGGTTGATGTTGGATAGGATCCTCACATTGCATTAGGGTTAGGGAATTAATCCCCCAATTCGTACCACTCTCGTGGTTTAGAATTGCGGGGTATTTCGGTGGCTCTCGTTGACGCGCGGTATAGTTCGTCTATAGATCCCCTCAAGGCGCGATCCAAGCATGGTCACGTGCCTTGATTTGATCCACCGATTTCCCTATTCGAATCCCTAGATACCCCTTAAGCACATCAATTCCACAGACCGTGGGCATGATCTCAGTACGAGTTATCTACGGATTCGGTAGGATCTACCGAAATACAACCCTAAATCCTCAATTCAACGCAGGGATCCAGATCTACATTCTCCCCCTAAAATCCTAGGGCTAACCCATCAACCCTAGATTAGATCTACTCACTCATGATAATAACGGCAGACAAAATCATCAATTTCATAGAGTAAAACATATTAACAATTGAGAGATTAGGGCTAAAAGAGCTTACATCGAGGATGAACGAATAATAGATCCAAACAATAACAAAAAGCAATAATCTTCTGTAAAATGATCCAGAAATCGCTTATAAGAAAAACAATCCAAAAGTTGGTATCAAAAATCCCCGGAGCTTGGCTCTCCAAAAAAAAATCCCCAACAAAGTCTAAGTGACCCCTTGCGTAGTCCCCAGATAGCGAGATTCAGTTGCTGCCGAAATCGCGCGATGCGCGCTCGTTCAAATCTTTCCAAAAATGCCCTTGGTGCCATCGACCGAGTAGGCTACTCGGTCCGAGCAGCTGCTGCTCGGTCAGTGATCCGGCCCGTGTAGCTTGCTTCTCGGCTGCTTGGAGAATTTGATCAGACCGAGTAGGACCTACTTGGTTAGCTGCTCAGGTGCTACTCGGGCTGTGGAATCTGGGGCTATCTGACTGAGCAGATGAGCTGCTCGGTCCAGGTCAGCCTGTAACCGACCTCAGCTGCAATTGATACGACTCGATCCGAGCAGACCAGCTGCTCGGACCGACCATTTTCTGGGAAATGCTGGGTCTAAGCCTGGGCTTCTCTCTCTGCTCTCTCTCTCTCTCTCTCTCTCTCTCTCTCTCTCTCTCTCTCTCTCTCTCTCCTTCTTCTCTCCTCCAATGGCTCGGGAAACGCGGCGAACTCCTCCAGAGCCCTGCCAACGAGCTCATGGGCACGTCAGATGTGTCCATACCCAAATGGGGGTCCGAATCGCTCCAAAATCCCTGAAAATTCATGAAACACTACGGAACTCGAAAATATCATCAGAAATGTAGAATCGTAGTAGAAAGTGGGATTTGGGAGTGAAAATGATATGAAATGTGATGAGATAATGATATGAAAAAGATAGAAAATATGGACACATCAAAATCCCCAAGCTTACCTCTTACTCATCCTCGAGGAAGATGACGTGTGTTTGTATTTCATATATTCACGCACGTTTTCTTTTGTGTTTCTCCGTGTTTTTCCGCCGTCTTTTATTCGTTTTCTCGTATTTTCTCGTTTTCTTTCACTTTTCTTTGTTTGTCCATGTTTGCAGGAGATTGACCGTGTAGGGGACGTTTAATGACGATATCCCAAGTCCCTGGAGAAACGGGAGGAGTCACGCGTGATCCAGGGGGTCAAACGTCGAAGAATTCATCTTTCAGCCCCTCACCCGGTCGGTTGGCCATCTCCAACCGATCGGGTGATGCACGCGTGCACCACCCGGTCTCAGCCGGAGCTCACATGGAAGTCACCCGACCGGTTCACAGACCGGTTCAACGGGGGCCTGTTCTCTGTTTTTTCGAGCAAAATGCCAACCGATCGGGTGACTTTCACCCGATCGGTTCATCTGTAGCTGATGTTGAAGAGCTGAAGACACGGGCGTCCAACCGATCGCTTCACCCGATGGCGCCAAGATCCAACCGGTCACTCAAGAACTCACCCGACCGGTTCATATGACCGGGTGAAAGCTCGCCGTTTTCTGTTATTATTTTGTAACGCATCAACCGATCGGTTGACTTGTCAACCGATCGGGTGATGCGAGAGTCTATAAATAGAACCCCTAGGGTTCCAGAAACGGGGAGCCTGCTAGTTTTTACTGTTTTCTCCCATTGTGACGGCTGTAATTTCTGTTCTTTTGTAAGTTGTCGGATCTTTCTAAAATTTTAGTATTGTCTTTATTACTCTATTACTTCCGCATTCCAATTGTCCGATTATGATTCCAACGGTTAATTTTTATTTAGATCGCTTTTTAATGGATTTTTGTGAGTAGTTCCCAAATCTGGGATTTTGGTGGAAACCCCTTCGGGGGCTCTTCCCGATGCGTCCATAGGGTTAGGAAATCGATAGGGATTAGGAATCTAACGGTTACGCGGGGTGTTTCACTGTCATCGGCGGAAAAAAGACCGCCTTTGACCGTTGGGCCAAGGGGGAATAAACTTGGCGGTTGACTCCCTAGCTATAGCTCACGCCCTTAGCGTAGACGCCGAATCCTAGCACGCGGGAGAGGCAGGATGAGACGTTGGGAGTTATCGTTGCGAGCTTAGTGCTCCCGGAATCGGTCAGTGTTAATGGACACGGGAGTGCCCACTGATCGAATCCGGGAAGTCCGGTGTATCATCCTGGGTACCGACCGGAATATCGGGCCCATGGGATGCCGGTAACACTTTCAGAGGCAACGTCCCACCATTAGACCCTAATTCCGATCGCTATCCATTCCCGTAGGCCGTATCGGCGAGAGTCGCTCGTGGGAGCGGAAACCAAAGTCCCGGGTTTATTTTTATTGTTCATACCCTTCATTTCTTTTCGTGACAACCATCTACCGATTCGGGCTAGCTCGCCCTCGGGGTGATTTTGGTCCTACTTGACTCAAGCACAACCTAGCCTCCCTGTGTTCGACCCCCAAGCCACACTACAACACCGTGCACTTGCGGTTACAAATTTCTAAACCCCCACGCGGGTCCCCCGGCCATTTGCGGATAGCAAGCCGCGGGGCGTGCCGGCCAAGTTTATGGCGCCGTTGCCGGGGAGGCAACGTGCTTGTTATTTTAGGATCTCTTGAACCCTGGTGTCTAGCTCTCATCCCTACCTCGCGATAATTTTCGCATTCTCCTTTTTCCTTTTTATTTTTCTTATTTTTATTTCTTATTTTATCTGTTTCTTTCCCACTTGTCGCTTCACGGGTGTTTGTTGTTTTTCATGCGCTGGAGTTCAAGAAGTCTTGACGACTTGATTCCCCTCGATCCAGAGATTAACGCCACCCTTAGGCGTTTGGCCGCCGAGAAGCGAAGAAGAGAGGATCCCGAATCCTTGGAGGAGAACACCCCGCCTTACAAGTCCCTGCTGGAGTACTCGATGCCCTCTATCGAGTCCACTTCCGCCATCCGTTCTCCAGCTATTGCGGCCCAAAGCTTTGAGCTAAAGCCGTCTTTAGTGACATGGATCCAGCAGGATCAGTTTGCGGGTGCGCCCATGGAGAGCCCGATCGAACATCTAGACTCCTTCTTGGAGAAATGTGACACCTTCCGGATTAATGGTGTCACGACTGAGGCTATCCGTCTGAAGATGTTCCCCTTCTCGTTGAGAGACAAAGCCAAGCAATGGCTAAGGGGGAAGGACCCCAATACTTTCAATACCTGGGAGAAGCTCTTCAACGCTTTTCTGACGAAGTTCTTTCCTCCGGGGAAGACCATGAAGTTGAGGAGTGAGATCTCCTCCTTCTCCCAGGCCAGCCACGAGTCCTTGCATGAAGCTTGGACGAGGTACAAGGAGATGCAAAGAAGATGCCCTCACCATGAGCTTCCGAAGTGGCAGATTATTAATCTGTTCTACAATGGGTTGAGGGATGACCTGAAATCTTCTATGGACGCCGCGGCAGGGGGTTCCTTCATGTCTAGGAGCGAGGAAGATGCCGGACATATTCTGGAAAACATGGCATCCAACAATGAGCGGTGGTGTGACGAGAGAGCCACACCAAGATCTGGGGGTATACACAGAGTCGAGGACGTCGACAAACTTTCAAGAAAGTTTGACTTGCTTTCGACCCAGATCTGCGCACTAATGGTAGGAGCCGGTGGGGCCGGTACACAGCAAATTTCAGCGGTAGAATCCGAATTCTTTGGGGAATTCGACGGTGATGACATCTCACCACCGTTGGATCAGGCGAGCGCACTATTTTACAACCCCACAGGAAATGCGCCGTATCCGCCAAGGACCAATTCCAACCCAGCCTATTCTCCAAACAACCGGAACCACCCAAACTTCAGCTACCGGCCACCATTTCAGCCCTCGCCGCCTCAGCAGCCGCATCAACAAACATATCAGCCGGCAAGGCCGCAGCAGAGTCAGATTCAGCAGCAACCATTTCGGCAGCAACCTCAGCAACAATTTTATGCCCCCAGGAATCAGCAGCCAATCCAGCAGCAGCAGCAGTATGGCCAGCAAAGGGCCGTCTCTCTGGTTGAGTCTCTCTTGACTCAATATATAACTAATCAGGAGAAGATCAATCAGAAGCTGGAAATGGGTCAGCGGGCCCTCACGGACCAAGTAACCCAGCTGGGGTTACAAGTGGCAAACCTTTCGAGATCACAAAACCAATTGCCGCCACAACCGGAGGTGAACCCGAAGGGAGCAACACAAACATAGGCACTCGTGCACGAGCACGCAAATGTGTCCGCTATCGTTCTGAGAAGCGGGACACAAATCCCAACTAGAGTGCCCCCTAGCAAACCAGAAGCACCGTTGGTTGTTGAGCGACCGATCGAAAAATCAAACGACGCCGGTGCTTCGTCATCAAATCCTATGACTTCGGAGGGAGTCTCTGAAGAAGAGAAGAAGAAGAAGGAGGAGGAAGGGAGCCCGAAAGTGTTCAAACCCGTTGTGCCATTTCCACAACGGTTAGCTCAGGCCAAAATTGATGAGAAATATGGCAAGTTCTTCGCCATGGTAAAGGACCTAAGCCTGCAAATCCCCTTCCTAGAAGCAATCGAAACAATCCCCTCCTATGCAAAATTCCTGAAAGATTTGGTGACTAGAGGGTCTAGAAAGGAGAAAGTAGTATTGACGGTGGAGTGTAGCGCTCTTATCCAGAGGGCAAATCCGCCGAAACTTAAAGACTCGGGGAGCTTCTCTATTCCTTGCACGATCGGGGCAGTGAAGATTCATCGTGCACTCGTCGATCTCGGAGCGAGTGTAAGTTTGATGCCCTTGTCAATGTATAAAAGGATAGGAATAGGTGATTTGGAGCCCACCGGTATGACCCTACAACTAGCTGACCGGTCGGTCAAATATCCGATGGGAATTGTGGATGACCTCCCCGTTAATGTAAAAGGGGTGCATGTGCCAGTGGACTTTGTAGTCATGGACATGCCTGAAGACGCACACACCCCCATCATCCTGGGACGGCCTTTCATGGCCACTGCTGGCGTTATGATTGATGTGAAGAACGGAAAAATTTCTCTAAACGTCAGCAGAGAAAAAGTTGAATTTGATCTGGGGTTGTCCATGAAGTATCCCGATCCCCCGGACGACCCTCGGTGTAATTTGCTTGAGGTCGAAGAAGAAAAACCTGCTGAAGAGAGCTCCTAGGGATTCTCTTAAGAAACCCCCCCCCCCCCCCCCCGATGACTTGGGGAATTCAGAGGATGGAGACGGCCCCAAGAACAAAGATGCTGCTGGGAAAGCGAGTGCAGCAAGAACGACCCCTCCCGGGTTCCCCAAAGCTCCTCCTGCGAGGAGAACGGGAAAAGAGCCCATGGACCTCACCAAGGATGAGGTCCGGATCCTTAAGAAGATGGCGGTAAGCGCCAATACGAAAGAGAAGCCCCCAGATCCCAAAGACAAGGGGAGGGTAGTCGAGCAAATATTTCTCCATCCGCTGACTACTCCAAAGGCCTTCAGCTCCAGTGAAGAAGAGATGCCGAACTTCGGGCATCACCCGTATCAACCACCATGAACATCTCTTGCGGGCGTCGAGCCAACGACGTTAAACAAGTGCGCTTCATGGGAGGCAACCCATGCTCTAAACTTTTCCCCACTTTTTAACGTTATTTTTAACGTTATTTTATCTATTTTTATAAATAAAATCAGCCGCGAGAACATCCGTTCAGGGACTTAGACAAATCTGTTGGTTTTTGCAGGAAACAAGCCCCAACTGATCGGTTGATAACTCAACCGATCGGTTGGGATGTATCAGATACATGCCGAGATCTGTCCCCTAATGACCCGATCGGTTGAGTAATGAAGAGACCGGCTGACAGACCGGGTGAGCTGGGGAGAACTCTCGGAAATTTTTGGGGAATATCAACCGATCGGTTGAGTTCGAGCGCGATCGGTTGAAGCGACCGGGTGAGCAACCCTCAATTCTCGGGAAAATGAGTGGAGCGACCAACCGATCGGTTGACAAGTCAACCGACCGGTTCACCTGTAGCAATTCTTCGGTAAGAATTTTGACCTAACCGTCAACCGATCGGGTGACAAGTCACCCGATCGGTTCGACTTAAAACCCTATAAATTTGCCCGACCGCCCGTTCGATCCGCACTCGCCATTTTCGAATCCGGAGCCGCCGTTTCACCTCTCCCTCGTGCGCCTGCCCTCTTTCTTCCCTTCAATCATCCTCAATCGCCTTTTCCCCCATCTCCCTACCCATCCACCATCGATTTCTCTCCATTCTCCTCGATCCCACCCACACACAAAACCCTAACCTCCACCCATTTTCCCCAACTTTGAAACTTGCTGAAGGAATCGCAGCGGCTTCACAGCGTGCTCCTATCGGGTAGCATCAGGGCATCTACGAGCAATGATCTCCATCTCATTTGGGTAAACTCGCTCCTTTGCTCAATTTTAATTTTACCCCAAATTTTCCATTTGCTCGTTGGTCGTGTTTCGTGTTTGTGTTGATTCATTGTACTGTTACACACTCGCACACACGCAGCGAACCCTAGGCCCACCCGTCGTACCCGTCGCGCACAGCCCCCTGCTCAACCCACCACCTCCAACCCATCCACCACACCACACACCACTTCCCCACCTCACGTTTACGATCTCGAATATGGGATGCAATTCCAAACCGACGACCATGCCGACCGATTCGCGGCCATGGTCCTCCTAGCTGGGCAGGGTGGTCGGATAACCGAGGAGTCCGTCGACCAAGACCTCCCCTTTCTTCAAAGCTTCATTCGCCACATCTGTGAAGACCCTCCCGACGTCTCCGAGCTCCACATTCCACCCCCACGACTCCTGGTCCACAGCGCAGGCCCCCGTCACCACCCCCAGAGGGTGGTGCCCCTGCTTGATTTTTCTTTCCCGCTTTTGCCCCCCTATACTTGTGCCCATCTGTCTTTTCGGGGCCCTGCTTTGTCTCAGTCGGAGGGGGGGCCATTCACGTGTCGCATCGGTTTCACTTCATTTGTTTTTGACTCCCCCTTGCATATCTCTGCATTTCATTGATCATATCATTTCGCTAGCACTGTCACGTCTAGCTTGGGGGACGTCCATTTTGGTGTGTTGTCGTGTTTTATTGTTTTTCTCATTTTTGTGTGTGTGCTTGTTTTTCCCATTTTGAGTGTCATGTCCTATGGTTTTATTTTTATTTTTATTTTCGTGTCGTTTGATTTTGATTTTGATCTTTCTTTATTTTCTGTTTCATCTATGTGTTTTCCTCATTTTCATTTCTTTCTGTGTCAGTGCGTATCCCCCCATCTTCATTGCCCTCCCGTACTCAGTCATATTGCATTGAGGACAATGCAAGCTTCAGCTTGGGGGAGTCGCACTGTGTGCGTCATTTGAGTCTTTCTTTTTCGTTTTTGTGTCGTTTTCATCGTGTTTGTTTTTTTTCTTTTTTCTCTCTTCTCTTCTTTTTAGCTCTTTCTCCTAGAGATGAATCCTATGATGAATCGCCACAAAGTCACACACACCTAGCATTGCATCGATAATCACACTCACTGACCCTAGGATTTCGAGTCCTCTTGCATTTCACGCATCGTGGGTCCACTTAGCTCTTCTGTGAGTCGTGCGTCGTGACTAGCTATTTGATGTGCTTCTACTTGGTGATTTTACTTTATATACCTGTCCAGGAATGACCCCTAGACTATCATGCTTCGATTTGAATATGCGGTACTTGCTTCCATTATATGCATGATATATTTATATCGTATATTTCAATTCGCATGCGTCGGGGTTCCACAATTAAGGACTTGGATAACCCATTTAGCCTATGCTCTATTTAGCGAGAATAGTTTCCTTTGCCTTAGTGTTTAGATTTCGACTTCTTTTTTGTTTTACTTGGTGCAAATCCCCTCGTCGTGTACCGTTCTCCCACTTGGGAGAGTACACATGTATATATCCATATATCCAAAAACCCAAAAATCCAAAAAAAGGAGAAAAGAAAAGAAAAACCCAAAAAGAAAAGAGAAGAAAAAAATTGTGTAGCCAAAAAGCCAAAAAAAAAATACAAATACCCAAAACCCAAAAAAAATTCCCGTGTGAATATTTTCCTACTTGCCGAGAATAAAGGGAAGGCGAGAATTTGCACCGAGTGTTCTACTCCACATCATCTCAACCCCCGTCGTTTTCGAAAACACTTGGCTTAGGAACTTTTTAGCTAGTATCTAGGCTATAGTGGCGTGATTTCCTTAACCCTAGTTGTGGAGTCCCCGACGCATGATACGTTTCACTTCTTATACTCTTCTCATGCATGCTTGAACTAATATTCACCGCAATTTCAAATTCGAATCGGTATTTGGGTTATTTCCTGGATTTGCGTATATGAGCTAATGGCACATTGTAGAAAGCAACACCATTTGCTAGCACACGACCGCACTCACTCGCGCTTCACCGCGTGGGACCACGAAACTTATTTGGACTCGTTTTCCTAGGTTTAGTGGTGTGATTTGACGTTTGCTTGCTCGGTGTGTCGTTTTCGATTTTGTTGGCTCTGACGGACGATCTAGGATATAGAGTTTTCTTTTTCTTTCTTCCTCTCTATTTTTTCCCTCCGAGCTCCTACTCTCACTCGTCTTCCTCGAGGACGAGGAAGAGTTCAGCTTGGGGGATTTTGACGTGCGTTTGTATTTCATATATTCACGCACGTTTTCTTTTGTGTTTCTCCGTGTTTTTCCGCCATCTTTTATTCGTTTTCTCGTATTTTCTCGTTTTCTTTCACTTTTCTTTGTTTGTCCATGTTTGCAGGAGATTGACCGTGTAGGGGACGTTTAATGACGATATCCCAAGTCCCTGGAGCAACGGGAGGAGTCACGCGTGATCCAGGGGGTCAAACGTCGAAGAATTCATCTTTCAGCCCCTCACTCGGTCGGTTGGCCATCTCCAACCGATCGGGTGATGCACGCGTGCACCACCCGGTCTCAGCCGGAGCTCACATGGAAGTCACCCGACCGGTTCACAGACCGGTTCATTCTCTGTTTTTTCAAGCAAAATGCCAACCGATCGGGTGACTCTCACCCGATCGGTTCATCTGTAGCTGATGTTGAAGAGCTGAAGACACGGGCGTCCAACCGATCGCTTCACCCGATGGCGCCAAGATCCAACCGATCACTCAAGAACTTACCCGACCGGTTCATATGACCGGGTGAAAGCTCGCCGTTTTCTGTTATTATTTTGTAACGCATCAACCGATCGGTTGACTTGTCAACCGATCGGGTGATGCGAGAGTCTATAAATAGAACCCCTAGGGTTCCAGAAACGGGGAGCCTGCTAGTTTTTACTGTTTTCTCCCATTGTGACGGCTGTAATTTCTGTTCTTTTGTAAGTTGTCAGATCTTTCTAAAATTTTAGTATTTTCTTTATTACTCTATTACTTCCGCATTCCAATTGTCCGATTATGATTCCAAAGGTTAATTTTTATTTAGATCGCTTTTTAATGGATTTTTGTGAGTAGTTCCCAAATCTGGGATTTTGGTGGAAACTTCTTCGGGGGCTCTTCCCGATGCGTCCATAGGGTTAGGAAATCGATAGGGATTAGGAATCTAACGGTTACGCGGGGTGTTTCACTGTCATCGGCGGAAAAAAGACCGCCTTTGACTGTTGGGCCAAGGGGGAATAAACTTGGCGGTTGACTCCCTAGCCATAGCTCACGCCCTTAGCGTAGACGCCGAATCCTAGCACGCGGGAGCGGCAGGATGAGACGTTGGGAGTTATCGTTGCGATCTTAGTGCTCCCGGAATCAATCAGTGTTAATGGACACGGGAGTGCCCACTGATCGAATCCGGGAAGTCCGGTGTATCATCCTGGGTACCGACCGGAATATCGGGCCCATGGGATGCCGGTACCACTTTCAGAGGCAACGTCCCACCATTAGACCCTAATTCCGATCGCTATCCATACCCGTAGGCCGTATCGGCGAGAGTCGCTTGTGGGAGCGGAAACCAAAGTCCCGGGTTTATTTTTATTGTTCATACCCTTCATTTCTTTTCGTGACAACCATCTACCGATTCGGGCTAGCTCGCCCTCGGGGTGATTTTGGTCCTACTTGACTCAAGCACAACCTAGCCTCCCTGTGTTCGACCCCCAAGCCACACTACAACACCGTGCGCTTGCGGTTACAAATTTCTAAACCCCCACACGGGTCCCCCGGCCATTTGCGGATAGCAAGCCGCGGGACATGCCGGCCAGAAGACGAATAATTGATACGCCGGGAGGAAAATAAAATGAAAATAAGAAAAATGAAAATAAAGAGGAATGAAAAAAAAGAGAGAGGTAAGAGGAAAGTGCTAAGGACGGTCGGTCAGATCTCAGGCTTTAAAAAGTCTATCACGATGCTCTGAGTGCTAAAATACATGCTATTTGTAATTTCTAGCTTTATATATCATATGACATGCAATAAAGGCAAAGAACAGGGATCTACTAAAATAACACCATCAAATCATATCAATCTCATGCAATCCCTAGAGTCCAGTATAAAAGAGTTGGCAACGCCATTTCAATCACAGATACACAAGGAGCACAAAAGATTCACACAACATGCAATAAAGAATAGGAAAGATCATGCAATTCAGATATTCAATTAGATACATGAAAAATCTCCAAAACTAATGTAATTCGTAAAGTTTGGGTTTTATAAAATCTCCCCAATGGGCACCGTCTCCACTCTAATGTCAAGTGCACTCGTATGATCAGTTTGTTTACCCCCCCGGGCTTAGCTTGAGGCGTCGCATCAATGAAAATGATATGGAATTTTATTTTTCTTCCCAGAATGAAAGATAGCTTCTAATGAAATAATACAAAACAGTATTTATTCATTTTCTTTCTTTCTTTTTTTCCAGATATGAATATATACACATTTTTTTCATTTTCATTCTAGAAGCTATCCTTTTCTTTTCATATTTGGGATGTGGGATGCGGTAAAGTAGCTATGGGGGTGTAACCAACTGATATGTAGAGATAAAATAGATATGTGGAGAAGGAAGATAATGGGACTCTCGGTTCACTTATAAGATGGTGCACATCAGCTTGATAAAATAAAACCCTAACTAAACTCATATAAAGTATGAATATTTTCACTTCTCTAAATGAATACTGAAAATGGCATGCGGTAATAATCACAATATCAGCAGGCACGCAAGCAGAAGTGAATAAGATAAGAAAAACAGGTGCTCTAAATGTTCTTGTGATGCGTGAACCTGGGTGCGTGTCCCAACATAAATCATACTAAATACTAGTTCATGCAGTTGACTTTCAATTCATTTCAGGTCTTAATTCAGACAGATCATCAAAAGAAGAGCATGCATATAGATAATAAAACTGAAATTAACTCTAATAGCATGTCAAAGAGATGAGCATCGCAAAAACTAATAAAGCCTAGAGAGATATCATCATGTGGACCATCCTTAGCAAAAATAGAAAGAAAGAGAGAAAAGGGGAAAATAAATAAAAAGATATGCATGCATGGGGAAAAACAGAAAATATGATGCAAAATGAGAAAAAAATAAAACGAGGCGGGAAAACGGTGAAAAAGTAAAATAAAAACTTAAAATAAGGGAGGAAAATGTGAAAATAAAAATAAAGTGGGAGCACTCATCCCCCAAGCTAAACTTAGCAGTGTCCTCACTGCTAAGAAAACGCTCGTGAGCGGGAGATGATGCTAAAGGGGTGGCGTGGGTAGGGAAATAAAATAAAAACTATGAAATAAAAGAAAAATAAGAAATAAAAATATGATATGATGCAATGCAATATGCGAAATGATGCATGGGTGGTGCCTCCCCCAAGCTATCTAAAAGTAGGGCCCCGAAAAGACAAATGGGCACAATAGGTATAGGGGAGGCAAAGGCTGGGATGGACTATATCAAGCAGAGGCACCACCCTCTGGGAGTGGTGATGGGTCCCTCTGCTGTGGACCCGGGGCGGTGGGTGGAAGATCAGGCTGGGACGCTGGAGGAGAACTGGTGGTGAGGTCTATGGTGGAGGTGGAGGGCTCAGCAGTAAATAATACGAGGGCAGAGAGTGGATCGACTGTGACCGACGACTCACAGGTGGTAGAAACAGGCTCTGCAGAAGCCTGGAGAAGTGAAGCACTAAGTGGTGCAGAGGTGGTCACAGTGTCCGGCCTGGTCGGTGGTGCGTGAGCAAGTATGACAGTGGGCGGGCCCCGCTGCCGAAGAAGGTCTATGATGGATAATAGATCCGACTCAACTCTCGATCTATGTGTCCTAGTCTCGACGAGAAAGTCATCGAAATCCCGCTGTAAGCGGGAAGTCAACTGCTCTAAAGCAGTACGGTGAGAGTCGGAAGTGCTAGAGTCGGGTGAGGTACGGGTGGGATGTCTGTAAGTCACTACTCGCTGAAAGCGTCCTGGTGTAACTGAGGCACCGTGCCGGGCACGGAAGGTAGGCGAGGGTGAGCTCGTAAGTAAATCTAAGGTGGCTAAAAACAGAGCTGTCGTCGACACAGAGGTGTGGACAGACGTCGAGACAGACTCCATGAAAATGGCCGTGGGTGAGGAGGTGGTGCCAGCAGGAGGAGCTGAAGCAATAAGCTCTGAAAGAGGGGGAGAGTGGGGACAGGGTCATGCAAAGGAGCATCTAAATCTATAATGTCATCAGAGAAAGGTAGATTGGTGCCCTCCGGCATCGATACAGCGGTAGAGGAGATCTGAGTCTCGGGGAAGGAAGTGAGGACAGTCCCCGAGGACTCGATGACGGTAGATACGGAGGACACAGTGGTGGAAGGGTCGGCTCCTGAAGATGGGTGAGCTGGATGAATAGAGAGGCCGATGACCAGAGCAGCGATATCAAGGATCTCGAACTCTGAGGAGAGTGGGTCCGGGTCATCGGCACGTGCCTCAACCGGAGCTCCAGGGGGCTCGAGATCGTGAATGGGAGGGAGTGGGAAAACCGAAGGAAGCATCCAGTCAAGCAGGACTGGAGGGATATGTGTCAGGTGTGGAGTAGGGAGGACCATGTGAGGATCGTGGCCGGTACCGACTAGGTAACGCCAGTGACGAGCATCATAAGGACGGATGATATGCATGTGCTCGAGCACGCCAATGGTAAGGCGTGTCGGGCCAGGTGGATGGTGCAAGTCAGCAGGGATGGGGATACCTAGCATCCTAGCAAATATAGAAAAGAAAGCACCGCAACAGATGTCTGTGGAATGGAATGTGGTGCAGTCTGGTAGAAGCACTGACACAGCCAGTGGGCTGCGTTAGAGAGCATCAATGGCCTCACAGAGCCGTCTGAGTGGAATCTAAGTGGTCGGGTCATACCCCAAAGGTGGGTAAGCTCATGTAGGGACATAGTCCCGACCTCTGGTCTGCAGAAGAGTGTGCATGCTAGGTGTCTCTTGGCGTAGCGAAGGCAGGGGTGCACTATGCACTATGCCTTCACCCGGCTATGGCGGTACTCAGGTAGGCCAGAAATGCGCTCCCAAAAGGTGCGTGCAGCAAAATCGGTGAGGTCAAAGGTAGGTGAAAAAGCTACCCAAGGATCAGGGATGGCGGGAAAGTAAAAATACTCTCTGATCATACTGAAAGTGACAGTGTAATCATGATCAAAGAGATGGAATGTGATGCCGTCACCTGCTGCGGTGAAGGCAAGGGAGCTAAGACCCTCGAGTGTAAGGCACATGTAAGTGGGGGCGTGGACACTAAGGAATCGGTCGAAACCGATCGCTCGGTACAAGGTGTGCACTCCCTGGAGGATGCCCAGGGACTGGAGTGCAGGAACGTCAACGAAGACCGTAGTCACTAAACGACGCTGGTGGATCCTAGAGTATCGTGCTCTGTGAGTGGCATCTCGGAAAGTAATGTCATGTGTGGGTATGTGGGCGGTGGGGTCATCGCTGGGTGGGGGTGATAAGGTAGCCGTGGTGGAGACAGAGGTGGAGGGGATAGCAGCTGATGGGATGGGTGCGGTGGTGGTAGGGAAGGTAGAGGTAGTGGGGGTGACAGTGGCAAGGGTAGTGGCAGTGGCAGAGGGTGTGGTAGTGGAAGTGGTGCATGCACGACGCAGTGGACGAGAAGAGGACGCGCCAGAAGACGGTCTCTTCCCGCGAGCGGGGGGTGTGATAGATCCGCGTGTACGAACCATAGTGCTGCCTGTAGTATAAAGCTACGGTATAAAAAGAGAGCAGGGAACGAGTGTACCGTAGCAGTGAATGATGCGGAAGCGCAAAGTATCCCCCAAGCTAGTCCACGCTATTGCCACTGATGTCAGCGTAGAGGACCTGCAATTCAAAATGGGCAAAACGTCAGATTATCGATAAAAATGAGTTTAAAGCAGATATACTGTGACTCGGGCCGAGCAGAGTGCTGAGGTCCAAGTTGTGCACTCAGGAGTAGGGGTGACTCGGTGCGGGTCTTATGAACGAGCTGTTCGACTCGGGGCGGGCCGCTGAACGAGCGGTGCCCTAGGGCACAGAGAGGGGGGGGCTTCTGAATGAGCATCTGGGCTGCTCGTTCTGTGCCCTAGGGCACGAAGCAGGGCGGGGGGTTCGGACAGCGACGATCGCTGTGAAGTGGGAGGCGGTCAGGGGTTTCGGTGACGACGAAGGGGGGTTAAAAGGGGGGTTAAGGGAGGGGGTGGCCAGTGCCGTCGGCAGTGGTGGCGCCGTCAACGGTGCCGTCACCTCAGAAGGATGAAGAGGGGGGCGAAAGTGGGGGAGGTCTGATGATGGGAGAGGGAGAGGTGGAGAGGGGGGGTCAGTGGGGGGGGGGGATCGGACAGCGGCGCCGTCGGCGGTGGTGGCGCCGTCGACGGTGGCGCCGATGTGTAGTGGGCGGGGGCGAGGAAGGGAGGATAGGGGCGGAGAGGGAGGAAGAGGGGGAGAGAAGTGAAGAGTGAGGGGGCGGAGCTTACCGGAGTAAGGCGGCGCAGAAGGCGGCACCGGCGGGGGCTTGGGTGGAGACGGCAGGGGATAATGCGGCTAAGGGCGAACAAGTAGGGTGAGGAGAGAGAAGCTCGGGGGAGATTTATCTAGGGGGGTAAAAATTTTTAGTGGTAAAATAATTTAACATAGAGATTAAAAAGTGACCGGCGCCCCGCTTGCGTCGCGGCGGCGCGGTGTCGTTTACCGCAAGTGCACGGTTAGTGTAGGGTGCGGGAATATCGAACTCAGGGAGGCGAGGTTGTGCTTGGGTCAGGTAGGACCTAAATCACCCCGGGGGGCGAGCTAGCCCGAATCGGTAGATGGTTGTCACGAAAGGAAATAAAAGGGTATGAACAGCAAGAAAGAAAACCCGGGACTTTGGTTTCTAACCCGACGAGAGACTCTCGCCGATACGGCCTACGGGTATGGATAGCGATCGGGATTAGGGTCTAATGGTGAGACGTTGCCTCTGAAAGTGGTACCGGCGTCCCATGGGCCCGATATTCCGGTCGGTGCCCAGGATGATACACCGGACTTCCCGGATTCGATCAGTGGGCACTCCCGTGTTCATTAACACTGATCGATCCCGGGAGCACTAAGCCCGCAACGATAACTCCCAACGTCTCATCCTGCCGCTCCCGCGTGCTAGGATTCGGCGTCTACGCTAAGGGCGTGAGCTATGGCTAGGGAGTCAACCGCCAAGTTTATTCCCCCTTGGCCCAACGGTCAAAGGCGGTCTTTTTCCCGCCGGTGACAATGAAACACCCCGCGTAACCGTTAGATTCCTACTCCCTATCGATTTCCTAACCCTATGGACGCATCGGGAAGAGCCCCCGAAGGGGGTTCCACCAAAATCCCAGATTTGGGAACTACTCACAAAAATTCATGAAAAAGCGATCTAAATGAAATTTAACCGTTGGAATCATAATCGGACAATTGCAATGCGGAAGCAATAGAGTAATAAAGACAATACTAAAATTTTAGAAAGATCTGAAAACTTACAAAAGAGTAACAATTACAGCCGTCGCAAAGTGAGAAAACAGTAAAAAACTAGCAGCTCCCGTTTCTGGAACCCTAGGGGTTCTATTTATAGACTTTCGCATCAACCGATCGGTTGACAAGTCAACCGATCGGTTGATCCGTTACAAAATAATAACAGAAAACGGCGAGCTTTCACCCGATCACATGAACCGGTCGGGTGAGTTCTTGAGTGACCGGTTGGATCTTGGAGCAGTCGGGTGAATCGATCGGTTCGGCGTCCGTGTCTTCAGATCTTCATCTTCAGCTACAGATGAACCGATCGGGTGAAAGTCACCCGATCGGTTGGCTTTTCGCTCGAGAAAACAGAGAACTGGCCCCCGCTGAACCGGTCTGTGAACCGGTCGGGTGACTTCCTTCTGAGCTGCGGCAGAGACCGGGTGGTGCACGCGTGCATCACCCGATCGGTTGGAGATGACCAACCGATCGGGTGAGGGGCTGAAAGACGAATTCTTTGGCGTTTGACCCCCTGGATCACGCGTGACTTCTTCCGTTGCTCTGGGGACTTGGGATATCATCGTTAAACGTCCCCTACGTGGTCAATCCACTGCAATCATGAATAAACAAAGAAAAGTGAAAGAAAACGAGAAAATACACGAAAACGAATAAAAGACGGCGGAAAAACACGGAGAAACACAAAAGAAAACGTGTGTGAATATATGAAATATAAACGCACGTCAAAATCCCCCAAGCTGAACTCTTCCTCGTCCTCGAGGAAGACGAGTGAGAGTAGGAGCTCGGAAGGGAAAAATAGAGAGGAAGAAAGAAAAAGAAAACTCTAAATCCTAGATCGTCCGTCAGAGCCAACAAAAATCAAAAACGACACACCAAGCAAGCGAACGTCAAATCACACCACTAAACCTAGGAAAACGAGTCCAAATAAGTGTCGTGGGCCCACACGGTGAAGCGCGAGTGAGTGCGGTCGTGTGCTAGCTAACGGTGTCGCTTTCTACAAAGTGCTATGAGGCTCGATATACACAAATCCAAGATATGACCCAAATATCGATTCAAATTGAATTAAGCGGCGAATATAAGTTCAAGCAAGCATGAGAAGAGTAAGAATAGAAGCGTATCATGCATCGGGGACTCCACAACTAGGGTTAAGGAAATCACGCCACTATAGCCTAGATACTAGCTAAAAACAATTCCTAAGCCAAGTGTTTTCGAAAACGATGGGGGTTGAGATGATGTGGAGAAGAACACTCGGTGCAAATTCTCGCCTTCCCTTTATTCTCGGCAAGTAGGAAAATATTCACACGTGAATTTTTTTGGGTTTTGGGTATTTGCATATTTTTTTTGGCTTTTTGGCTATACAATCTTTTTATTTTCTTTTCTTTTTGGGTTTTTCTTTTCTTTTCTCCTTTTTTGGATTTTTGGGGTTTTTGGCTATACATATGTGTACTCTCCCAAGCGGGAGAACGGTACACGACGAGGGGATTTGCACCAAGTAAAACAAAAAAGAAGTCGAAATCTAAACACTCGGGCAAAGGAAACTATTCTCGCTAAATAGAGCATAGGCTAAATGGGTTATCCTAGTCCTTAGTTGTGGAATCCCGACGCATGCGAATTGAAATATACGATATAAATATAGCATGCATATAGTAGAAACAAGTACCGCATATTCAAATCGAAGCATGATAATCTAGAGGTCATTCCTGGACATGTATATAAAGTAAAATCACCAAGTAGAAGCACATCAAATAGCTAGTCACGACGCACGACTCACAAGAAAGCTAAGTGGACCCACGATGCGTGAAATGCAAGAGGACTCGAAATCCTAGGGTTAGTGAGTGTGATTATCGATGCTATGCTATGTGTGTGTGATTTTTTTGGCGACTCATCATAGGGTTCATTTCTAGGAGAAAGATATAAAAAGAAGAGAAGAGAAAAACAAAGAAAGAAAATGAAAAACACGATGAAAACGACACAAAAAATGAAAAAGGACTCAAATGACGCACACAGTGCGACTCCCCCAAGCTGAAGTTTGCATTGCCCTCAATGCAATACGATTGAGTACGGGAGGGCAATGAAGATGGGGGGGGGAAATACGCACTGACACACATAAATGAAATAGAAAAAGAAAGAAAGATCGAAATCAAAATCAAACGAAACGAAAATAAAAATAAAACTAAAAGTAAAATCCATGACACGACACTCAAAAAATGAAAAACAAGCACACGCATGAAAATGAGAAAACCAAACAAAACACGACAGCACACCAAAATAGACGTCCCCCAAGCTAGACCAGACAGTGCTAGCGAAATGATATGATCAATGAAATCCAGAGATATGCAAGGGGGAATCAAAAACAAACAAGGTGAATTCAAAAAGCGACACGCAAATAGTCCCCCCCGACAGAGACAAAGCAGGGCCCCGAAAAGATAGATGGGCACAAATATGGGGGGGGGGCAAAAGTGGGAGATAAAGATCAAGCAGGGGCACCACCCTCTGGGGGTGGTGACGGGGGCCTGCGCTGAGGACCAGGAGTCGTGGGGGGTGGAATGTGGAGCTCGGAGACATCGGGTGGGTCTTCACGGATGTGGCGAATGAAGCTTTGGAGAAACGTGAGGTCTCGGTCGACGGACTCCTCGGTTATCCGACCACCCTGCCCAGCAAGGAGGATCATGGCCACGAATCGGTCGGCATGGTCATCGGTTTGGAATTGCATCCCATATTCGGGATCGTAAGCGTGAGGTGTGGTGGATGGGTTGGAGGTGGTGGGCTGTGTGCGACGGGTGCGACGGGTGGGCCTAGGGTTTGAAGAGCTGGCGCCGGTGGGCTTAGCATGGCGGGGAGGCATTGTGTGGGTGTCGTTCGTGAGCGTAGGTACGTAAGAGTACAATGAATTCAACACAAACACGAAATACGACCAACAAGCAAATGGAGTATTTTGGGTAAAATTAAAATTAAGCAAAGGAGCGAGTTTACCCGAATGAGATGAAGATAGTTGCTCGTTGACGCCCCGATGCTACTCGATAGGAGCACGCAGTGAAGCCGCAGCGATCTCTTCAGCAAGTTTCGAAATTCGGGAAAACGGGTGGAGGTTAGGGTTTTGTGTGTTGGTGGAATCGAGGAGAATGGAGAGAAATCGATGGTGGATGGGTAGGGGGATGGGGGAAGAGGCGATTGGGGTTGATTGAAGGGAAGGAAGAGGGCAGGCGCATGAGGGAGAGGTGAAACGGCGGATCCGGATTCGAAAATGGCGAGTGCGGATCGAACGGGCGGTTGGGGGTATTTATAGGGTTTTAAGTCGAACCGATCGGGTGACTTGTCACCCGATCGGTTGACGGTTAGGTCGAAATTCTTGCCGAAGAAATGCTACAGGCGAACCGGTCGGTTGACTTGTCAACCGATCGGTTGGCCGCTCCACTCATTTTCCCGAGAACTTTGGGCTGCTCACCCGGTCGCGTCAACCGATCGCGCTCGAACTCAACCGATCGGTTGATATTCCCCAAAAATTTCCGAGAGTTCTTCCCAGCTCACCCGGTCTGTCACCCGGTCTCTTCATTACTCAACCGATCGGGTCATTCGGGGACAGATCTCGGCATGTACCTGATACATCCCAACCGATCGGGTGAGTTATCAACCGATCGGTTGGGGCTTGTTTCCTGCAAAAACCAATAGATTTGTCTAAGTCCCCGAACGAATGTTCTTGCGGCTGATTTTATTTATAAAAATAGACAAAATAAAGTCAAAAATAATGCTGAAAAGTGGGGAAAAAGTTTAGAGCATGGGTTGCCTCCCATGAAGCGCACTTGTTTAACGTCGTTGGCTCGACGCCCGCAAGAGATGCTCATGGTGGTTGATACGGGTGATGCCCGAAGTTCGGCATCTCTTCCTCATTGGAGCTGAAGGCTTTTGGAGTAGTCGGCGGCTGGAGAAATATTTGCTCGACTACCCTCCCTTTGTTCTTGGGATCCGGGGGCTTTTCCTTCGTATTGGCGCTTACCGCCATCTTCTTTAGGATCCGGACCTCATCCTTGGTGAGGTCCATGGGCTCTTTCCCCGCTCTCCTCGTAGGAGGAGCTTTGGGGAACCCGGGAGGGGTCGTTCTTGCTGCACTCGCTCTCCCAGCAGTGTCTTTGTTCTTGGGGCCGTTTCCATCCTCTGAATTCCCCAAGTCATCGGGGGGTTTTTCTCAAGAGAATCTCCCAGGAGCTCTCTTCAGCAGCCTTTTCTTCTTCTATCTCAAGCAGATTGCACCGAGGGTCATCAGGGGGATCGGGGTGCTTCATGGACAACCCCAGATCAAACTCAACTTTTTCTCCGCTGACGTTTAAAGAGAGTTTTTCGTTCTTCACATCTATTAAAACGCCAGCAGTGGCCATGAAAGGCCGTCCTAGGATGATGGGGGTGTGTGCGTCTTCAGGCATGTCCATGACTACAAAGTCCACTGGCACATGCACCCCTCTAACATTAACGGGGAGGTCATCCACAATTCCCACCGGATATTTGACCGACCGGTCAGCTAGTTGTAGGGTCATACCGGTGGGCTCCAGATCGCCCCTATCTTTCCTTCTATACATCGACAAGGGCATCAAGCTAACACTCGCTCCTAGATCGACGAGTGCACGATGAATCTTCACCGCCCCGATCGTGCAAGGAATAGAGAAGCTCCCTGGGTCCTTGAGTTTCGGCGGATTTGCCTTCTGAATAAGGGCGCTACATTCCGCCGCCAGTACTACTTTCTCCTTTCTTGACCCTCTCGTCACCAAATCTTTCAAGAATTTTGCATAGGAGGGGATCGTTTCGATTGCTTCTAGGAAGGGGATTTGTAGACTCAGGTCCTTTACCATGGCAAAGAACTTGCCATATTTCTCATCAATTTTGGCCTGAGCTAACCGTTGTGGAAATGGCACAACGGGTTTATACACTTTCGGGCTCTCTTCCTCCTTCTTCTTCTCTTCTTCAGAGACTCCCTCCGGAGTCATAGGATTTGATGACGAAGCACCGGTGTCATTTGATTTTTCGATCGGTCGCTCAACGACTAACGGTGCTTCCAGTGTGTTAGGGGGCACTCTAGTAGGGATTTGTGTCCAGCTTCTCAGAACGATAGCAGACACATTTGCGTGCTCGTGCACGAGTGCCGATGTTTGTGTTGCTCCCCTCGGGTTCACCTCCGGTTGTGGCGGCAATTGATTTTGTGCTCTTGAAAGGTTCGCCACTTGTAACCCCAGCTGGGTTACTTGGTCCGTGAGGGTCCGCTGGCCCATTTCCAGCTTTTGGTTGATCTTCTCCTGGTTGGTAATATATTGAGTCAAAAGAGACTCAACCGGAGAGACGGCCCTCTGTTGGCCATACTGCTGCTGCTGCTGGAACGGCTGCTGATTCCTGGGGGCATAAAATTGTTGCTGAAATGGTTGCTGCTAAAGTGGTTGCTGCTGAACCTAACTCTGTTGTGGCCTAGCCGGCTGATATGCTTGCTGTTGCGGCTGCTGAGGTGGCGAGGGCTGAAATGGTGGCCGGTAACTGAAGTTGGGGTGGTTCCGGTTGTTTGGAGAGTAGACCGGGTTGGAATTGGTCCTTGGCAGATACGGCGTATTTCCTGTGGGGTTGTAAAATAGTGCGCTCGCCTGATCCAACGGTGGTGAGATGTCACCACCGTCGAATTCCCCAAAGAATTCAGATTCTACCGCTGAAATTTGCTGTGTACCGGCCCCACCGGCTCCTACCATTAGTGCGAAGATCTGGGTCGAAAGCAAGTCGAACTTGCTTGAAAGCTTGTCGACGTCCTCGACTCTGTGTATACCCCCAGATCTTGGTGTGGCTCTCTCGTCACACCACCGCTCATTGTTGGATGCCATATTTTCCAGAATATGTCCGGCATCTTCCTCGCTCCTAGACATGAAGGAACCCCCAGCCGCGGCATCCATAGAAGATTTCAGGTCATCCCTCAACCCATTGTAGAACAGATTAATTATCTGCCACTTCGGAAGCTCATGGTGAGGGCATCTTCTTTGCATTTCTTTATATCTCGTCCAAGCTTCATGCAAGGACTCGTGGCTGGCCTGGGAGAAGGAGGAGATCTCACTCCTCAACTTCATGGTCTTCCCCGGAGGAAAGAACTTTGTCAGAAAAGCGTTGGAGAGCTTCTCCCAAGTGTTGAAAGTGTTGGGGTCCTTCCCCCTTAGCCATTGCTTGGCTTTGTCTCGCAAAGAGAAGGGGAACAGCTTCAGACGGATAGCCTCTGTCGTGACACCATTAATCCGGAAGGTGTCACACTTCTCCAAGAAGGAGTCTAGGTGCTCGATCGGGCTCTCCATGGGCGCACCCGCAAACTGGTCCTGCTGGATCCATGTCACTAAAGACGGCTTTAGCTCAAAGCTTTGGGCCGCAATAGCTGGAGATCGGATGGCGGAAGTCGACTCGATAGATGGCATCGAGTACTCCAACAGAGACTTGTAAGGCGGGGTATTCTCCTCCATGGATTCGGGATCTTCTCTTCTTCGCTTCTCGACGGCCAAATGCCTAAGGGTGGCGTTAATCTCTGGATCGAGGGGAATCAAGTCGTCAAGACTCCTTGAACTCCTGCGCATGAAAAACAACAAACACCCGTGAAGCGACAAGTGGGAAAGAAGCAGATAAAATAAGAAATAAAAATAAGAAAAAGAAAAAGGAAAAAGGAGAATGCGAAAATTATCGCGAGGTAGGGATGTGAGCTAGACACGAGGGTTCAAGAGATCCTAAAATAACAAGCACGTTGCCTCCCCAGTAATGGCGCCATAAACTTGACCGGTGCCCCGCTTGCGTCGCGGCGGCGCGGTGTCGTTTACCGCAAGTGCACGGTTAGTGTAGGGTGTGGGAATATCGAACTCAGGGAGATGAGGTTGTGCTTGGGTTAGGTAGGACCTAAATCACCCCGGGGGGCGAGCTAGCCCGAATCGGTAGATGGTTGTCACGAAAGGAAATAAAAGGGTATGAACAGCAAGAAAGAAACCCGGGACTTTGGTTTCCAACCCGACGAGAGACTCTCGCCGATACGGCCTACGGGTATGGATAGCGATCGGGATTAGGGTCTAATGGTGAGACGTTGCCTCTGAAAGTGGTACCGGCGTCCCATGGGCCCGATATTCCGGTCGGTGCCCAGGATGATACACCGGACTTCCCGGATTCGATCAGTGGGCACTCCCGTGTCCATTAACACTGATCGATCCCAGGAGCACTAAGCCCGTAACGATAACTCCCAACGTCTCATCCTGCCGCTCCCGCGTGCTAGGATTCGGCGTCTACGCTAAGGGCGTGAGCTATGGCTAGGGAGTCAACCGTCAAGTTTATTCCCCCTTGGCCCAACGGTCAAAGGTGGTCTTTTTCCCGCCGGTGACAATGAAACACCCCGCGTAACCGTTAGATTCCTACTCCCTATCGATTTCCTAACCCTATGGACGCATCGGGAAGAGCCCCCGAAGGGGGTTCCACCAAAATCCCAGATTTGGGAACTACTCACAAAAATTCATGAAAAAGCGATCTAAATGAAATTTAACCGTTGGAATCATAATCGGACAATTGCAATGCGGAAGTAATAGAGTAATAAAGACAATACTAAAATTTTAGAAAGATCTGAAAACTTACAAAAGAGTAACAATTACAGCCGTCGCAAAGTGAGAAAACAGTAAAAAAACTAGCAGCTCCCGTTTCTGGAACCCTAGGGGTTCTATTTATAGACTTTCGCATCAACCGATCGGTTGACAAGTCAACCGATCGGTTGATCCGTTACAAAATAATAACAGAAAACGGCGAGCTTTCACCCGATCACATGAACCGGTCGGGTGAGTTCTTGAGTGACCGGTTGGATCTTGGAGCAGTCGGGTGAATCGATCGGTTCGGCGTCCGTGTCTTCAGATCTTCATCTTCAGCTACAGATGAACCGATCGGGTGAAATTCACCCGATCGGTTGGCTTTTCGCTCGAGAAAACAGAGAACTGGCCCCCGCTGAACCGGTCTGTGAACCGGTCGGGTGACTTCCTTCTGAGCTGCGGCAGAGACCGGGTGGTGCATGCGTGCACCACCCGATCGGTTGGAGATGACCAACCGATCGGGTGAGGGGCTGAAAGATGAATTCTTTGGCGTTTGACCCCCTGGATCACGCGTGACTTCTCCCGTTGCTCCGGGGACTTGGGATACATCGTTAAACGTCCCTTACGTGGTCAATCCCCTGCAATCATGAATAAACAAAGAAAAGTGAAAGAAAACGAGAAAATACACGAAAACGAATAAAAGACGGCGGAAAAACACGGGGAAACACAAAAGAAAACGTGCGTGAATATATGAAATATAAACGCACGTCAAAAAGGGAGATGGTAGCGGTCATAAAAACTGACCCGACTCGGTCTGAGCAGATGATCTGCTCGACCGGGTCAGTGTGAATAAAAATTAAACAAAACGACCCGACTCGTTCCGAGCAGCTAGGCTGCTCGGCCCTGTCAAATTTAAAATTTTGAACGAAATACTCCCTCCGAGTAGTATCCTGCTTGGGCCAAGCCAATAAATTCTGTCCGGGTCGTCAGGGTGACGTTTTCTCCCCAAGTTTCAACACTGTACGACTCGATCGAGCAGTTAGATGCTTGGTCCGTGTCATGTCCTGCTCAGGCCGAGCCAATAGTGTTCTGTCGGGGTCGACAGAGTGACGTTTTTTCGCTCAAATCTCTTCCCTGTACGACTCGATCGAGTAGCAGTCTGCTCAGTCCGTGTCAATTTCTACTCGGACCGAGCAGGAACCTACTCGGGCCAAGCTTAAGTATCTCCTTTCGTATCTGCTTGACTCGACCGAGCAGCTGAGCTGCTCGGTCCGGATTCCCTGTGTCTCTTTTTCTCTTCTTTTCCCTTGTTTTCCTTCTCAAATCTTCGATTTCCTCCGGCTTCCTTCTGTTTATAATGTCCATATGCATACCCCCAATTGTCCGGCCTACCCAAAACACAAACTCGTCAAATTTTTATGATTTTTGCGATTTTACCTAAAAATACGAAATAAAAATAGAAAATAAGAAAATAGGAAAGAAATTTCAAAATCTACGGAATTGGGTTGCCTCCCAATAAGAGCTCGTTTTCAGTCATGAGCTCGACTCCCTATGATATATCAATGCTCAGTTGGCGCCCGCGGTTGTCGCGCGTCAGTCTTTGGGGTGGTGCAAACCGGCGGCGCTTGACTTCTGCCTACTCCAACATTTTCCTTCTCATAAGAAATGGTCTCCGACGCGTGATGATTTGTTGAACGGTGTAGAAACTCCTCATCCAATACTTGGATGTACGCGACGACCTCTTTGTTGTAAGTTGGGTCGCCGTCGTCGTCGATGCTTGCTTTAATTGGGTCCTTCATGACCCCTTCAGCAGTAACATCTTCAATCGCTTCCTCTTCAAGAAGCTCCAAATTACTGGCCCCTTCTTCATAAGCTGTCTCCTTCATCGGCCTTTGTAGCCGGAACTCAGCTTCAATGTTCCCCACATTGAGGGAAAGGTCCCTTCTCGGACGTCTATAAGAACTCCGGCCGTCACTATGAAGGGGCGGCCGAGTATGAGTTGGGAGCTTACTCCTTCTGGCATGTCCATAATAATGAAGTCGACTAGGATACATAGCCCTGGAGGTATCTGGAGGATGACGTCCCTCGCTATTCCGACCGGGTAGGTGATGGAGTGATCGGCGAGCTGAATGGACATGCTCGTCGGCTCCAACTCGCTTCCCGTCTGGAGTCTTCTGAAGATGGAGAGGGGCATCAGGCTGATGCTAGCCCCCAAGTCAATTAACTCTGTGCTGATTGGCATGCCGTCGATGGAACATGGCACAGTGAAGCTCCCCGGATCCGACAGCTTCCGGGGGAGGTCATTTTTGATAATGGAGGTAGAATCCTCCAACAGCTTGATCTCTTCTAGCTTCCTCTTTCCCGTAATGAGATCCTTCAGAAACTTGCCATACATTGGGATCTCGGTGATGGCATCAATAAATGGGATATTCAGCTGAATCCCTTTCAGCAACTCCATAAACTTGGAGTACTTCTTCTCCAATTTGGCTTGGGCTAGCCTCTGAGGGTACGGAGGAGGGGGCCTGGAGGCTTTGCCCTTAGATGCATCAACGGGCAGTGGCGTAGTAGCAGGCACGACGGGAGGTGCATCCGCCTTCTCTTCAATAGTGACAGGCCCTTCACTGGCCTCAACTCTATCACTGTCTTCAGTAGCTTCTTCGATGGCGATCTTTTCTTTGTTCATCACCGAAACCATAACGGGGTCAGTAACCCGTCCTCCTCGTGTGGTTACTGAAACCACGGTGTTTGCTTGAGCTCGGGGGTTGGTCTCCGGCTGGGAGGGTAATCTCCCCTGATTCTTCAGCAACTGCGACATCTGCTGCCTCAGTTCATCAAGCGAAGAATTGATACTCTTAAATTGGTTCGACGTATCCTGATTGAACCAAATCTAGCCGCTCATAAAGATCTCCAGTGTAGATTCAAGATTTGACTTTGGAAGAGCCGGCGCAAAATTCTGCTGAGGTGGCCAATTATACTGATATCCTGGCGGCTTATATGTCCCAGCTGGCCTAAAGCTGCCCTGCTGTTGGCTCTGCTGCTGTTGCTGAGGAGGAGGTCGTCTCTGAAATTACGGAGGTTGTAGCCCTCTGCTTAGATTTCCATATGAGATCCCTGGGTGATTCCTGGCAGCCGGATACTGCCACTAGTTCCTTCCTTCTCCCTGGACGTACTGAACAGTCTCAGATGTCTCAGCACCCTCATAGTGACCCTCAATAGGAATGTATCCAGGGTCTACATACTCCTCCGTAGGATGATAGGAGGTACTGGGTGCCGCAGGGATAGAGTCCAGGCGCTGCTCGATTCGGGCCACTTGCTTGCACAAGGTCTCAATGTGAGAATCCAAGTGAGTGGCAACCATGACCTCGAGAGTCCAGGTCACAACTGTCCGCTCATCGCTCCACTGCTGGGTGTTGGCTGTCATATGCTCCAATAGATCTATGGCTTCCTCTGGAGACTTATCCAATAAGGCGCCTTGTGCCGTGATTCGGGATATAAATTGCATATTTTCCCCCCTAACTATCCCCATTTTGTGCCAAAGATTTGGCTTAATTGTGCTCTTTTTGGGTATATTTTCATTTCATATCAATTTTAGGGCTTATTCTCATTCTTGGTACAAAATACGGTTTTTATCGTCGTTATTGGCTTCCTATTATTTTTCCTATGCTCCTGCCATTATTTTGATCATATCTCCATTTTTTGGGAATTATTTGAGCATTGGAATATCATATATAGCTTATTTGGAGGTCAATATTGTGTTTTTAATAGTCATTAAATTAATTTTCACATTAAATGGACTAATTTCTCCTTCTCATATTTTTCAGGTACCCCTAGGAGTCTTGGGGATTTTCCAGAATTTTTTGGGAATTTTCTGAGATTTCTAGGTATTTTTTTGGATTTATATGGAGGAGAAAAGAGGGTTAATAACCCAGGAAAAAGAAATTAACTGGGGCGCCACGTGGGCCAATCAGATGGCGCCACGTGGCGCCATCTCCGCACATTCTCACAGCCGCGCGCGCTTTTAAAAAAAAACGTTTTGATTTTGCGGGCCGGCCCGTTGGCCGGCCCGCTCCGCCTTACAGCCCACCGCGCGCGCATAATTTAAAAAAAATAAAATAAAATAGTTATTTTTTTTATCAGCGGGCCGCTGGCCCGCTCGAAACATTCGAGCGGGCGGCCCGCTCGAATTTTTCGAGCGGGCGGCCCGCTCAAATATTTCGAGCGGGCCCCGCCCCCTATAAGGCCCAACGCGCGCGCTGTGGGGTTTTTAGGCCGAGCGGGCGGCTTGCGCGGGTCGGATCCGACCCGATCCGACCCGCAAGCCCGCTTTGTTTGATTTAGGGCCTGGAATGCGAAAATGAGGGGGGAGCTTGGTTTTGGGGCTTGTTCTTGACGTTTTTAGGGTTCTTGGAGCCCTAGGTTTTTTTCTAGTGCTTGGAGGGGGAGGAGGCCTTGGAGATGATGGAGAAGCTTGGTGGAGAGGCAAATTGGTAGAGGAAATCTCATTTAGGGAGATCTTGGGTGATATTTTCCCTCTTCCCTTTTGTATTTTGCAATTCTCATGTTGTAATGAATATTGGTTGAATTTGTCTATGAATTCCATCTTATTTGTTATGATTGAATAGTGTGATGGGCTTGGGTTGTTATTCATGAATGTTGGTTGTTAATTTTGGTTTCAAATTGCCTCTTGCTCATTTTGAATGCTAATGTGGATGTGTAATTAGGGCACAATTTTAATTGGTAAAGTCCCGAGAGGGCACATTTAGAGATGAATCCATGCTCCTAATTTGACTAGTGCTATGATAATACGTCCACCCATATTGCAAATTGTTGTGTTTTTAAAGCTAAACATTCCGATTGGGCTTCCTTAGCCGGATGACCGATTGTGCTATATGCGGTAATTAGGACTTGATGAACGCCAATTTTAATGATCACACAACCCAAGCTCTCTCTCCTTGCCATCCTAAATCCCCTTTTGGCTCTCTAACCCTACCAATATAGGTTAGGATTTTTAGTTTCACTTCACATTTTTCACCACGATTTTCACACTTCCACCCACCATTAGTTGAGTTAGTTGTAAAACACTTTATTTTTTCTTCATTGATCAATTTTGTGAACGTAGAACGACTTGTCCCTGTGATCCGACCCGGTACTCACCGGTTATTTATATATTGCATTGACGCTCCTACGCTTGGGAGCGGAAGGCGTGCACTTGCGCGTTTTTCGAGTCAACCAATTGGCGCCGTTGCCGGGGACAACGGTTTCTATTATTAGCATTTTTTGATTGATTTTGAAATTTTTAGTGTGATACTTCTATCTTTTAGTGTGTGTCTTTTCGTTTATTTATTTTCCTTTTATTGAGTCTTTTGGTTGTTATTTTCATTTTCTTGGAAATTTTTTTTTTTACCATGGCATCATCTTCAGATTTTTTGGACGTTGATTTGGAGTATATCCCACTTCCGCCATATTTTCATGGCACGGAGTGGGAAAACCCTCACTTACATATTAAAAATTTTGAAGATTGGATGCATTCATGTCTTGGTGGGAATATCGATGATGATTGCATATATTTTAGATTCTTTCCCGATTCTTTACAGGATGATGCTAGACTTTGGTTTGATTCACTGTCTCTGGACTCACATTTTACTTGGTTGTCATTTCAGGCTGAATTTCTCCGAGTATTTTTGCCTATCTTTTTGGAGCAGGTACAGGGGCGACAGGCCATGGAGCATGTAGCGAGCTTTATCCAGGCTGAGTGGGAGGCCTACCATCAGGCTTGGCAGAGGTTCACTGATTTGGTGCTTGTATGCCTACACCAGAGCTTTCACGAGGATCATCTTCAGCAGATCTTCTACACAGGGTTATCGCCATCTGGGCGAGATTTGGTGCAGATGAGCTGCGGTGGAGAGTTCTTTGATTATTCGACCGAGGATTCTTGGTTGTACCTGAGAGACCTTGCAGAGTGGGAGCAGACTGAGCCATCTGGAGAGCCGTCACTTGGATATGAGGATGATGGCCAGTCCCAGTTTCCATTTCAGGATGCAGAGCTGCAGGCCCAGTGTCAGCTTGAGGAGCCACCTTTGGGCTCTTTTTCTTGCGACCCCATGGGATACAGAGCAGAGCAGGAGGATGGGTTGCATGAGAGCCAGGTAGATGACATTGACAGATTATATTTTGAGGAGTCGGAGGAGACAGATGATGGAGTGCGTGTCGACCACGACGGTGACACGATGCATTTTCATTTTGAGGTTGATGAAGAAGTGGATGTGCATGATGGCCGAGAGCAGATTGAGGACATCATGGAGCTTGAGCCACGATCCACTTCAGAGTTAGCTTCACAGGTCGAGGCGTTTGAGTATTTTGGGAGGACGACTGAGATGAGCTATTTCTGGGATGGCGAGGATGATGCGTGCTTGGATTTGCCCGAGACGAGTCTACCTCCAGTCCCGTCACTGATGTCACTTCCCTCGCCTTAGGATGCGCACTTGCCAGTCATCGAGGAGGTTTGTGAGGAGCAGTTATCAGTTGTGGGGAGTGCCGCAGAGATCGTTGATGTTGATATTGATGTCGAGGAAGAGGATAGCGACGGGGATTGCGAGATGGTATATATTGAGCCCGAGCTCCCTCTTACCCCAGTTTTCTCTCTGCAGCCACTTCCACCTCCTCCTGAGGCCGTGCATCATGCCACATCTAGCACCGTATTTCAGGGAAGTTTCCACCATCTCATGCCTTGCATTTCTGAAGCCCAATTTGCACTTCCACATATTTTTGCTTCAGATTGTCGTCCATTGCATTTACATTCTTTTATTTGTTTTGACGACCCGTTTTGGAATGCTTTTGCAGGGCATGAGGACATGGCTTGGATTGATGCATCTCGTCTCCCACATACCACATATTATCAAAAGGAGATGCTTGGAGTTGCATTGCTGGAATCCAAGGAGTCCGGTGGTGGCCTAGCTCCAAAGCAGCTGGCGGAGGAGCGAAAGGATATGATCGAGCAGTTGCCACCGCCGTTATACATACGTGATCCGCCTTTTGCTAAGGTGTATTCTTTCCATGTAGTGTAAATAAATAAAAAAGTTAGTTTGCTTTCGCATGTTTGCTTTCGTATTTTTTTTTCTTTCTTCTTTCTTTTCTAGGATCTTTTGCCGAGATCTAGTACTCTCCCAACATTGAGGACAATGCTTATTTTAAGTTGGGGGGGAGAGTATTAGAATCTCTAGGATTGTTAGGATTTTGAGCCTAAATTTTTTTTTTTGAGATCCCTCCATGTTTCATCACATTCCATGAATGTCATTGCATATCATTTTGGCCTTCTCGTTCCTATGCGATTTGCTTTATGTAGTCCCTACTTGCTTAATGCCATGCAATTTTTCGGATTATCATTTTGGTATCAAATTCTCGATGTTCGATTGGCACGTTTTCATTTCTTTTCCAAATTGGATTCATATGTTAATATACCATGTATGAAGCTATTTCATATGTTGTGATACTTTCTTTGAGATAATTTGGGAAAAGTTTGGTGTAAGTGGTCGCATGAATTTGGATGAACGGTGTGGTTTTTAATTGGATTGGATTTGGCCAATTGTGCATGCTTTGTTTTCCTCTTAGGAATGGGTGGATGAGTTGCTAATTTGTGTTGGAATGAAAAAGAAAGTTAGTATAAGTGAATGTTTCTTCCTAATCAAATCGAGTAGCCGGTGCCCCACGAAACATTGGGAAGGACGCCAAAGATGAGATTTAGGGGATCATTCCATCCCTTTGCCTATATAGCATTATTGCGTGTAGGTATTGGTGGCCGTGTTTGCATTTATAGCGTTATCGCGTGAATGCAAAACATAAACATGAAAAATCCAAAAACAAAAAAAAAGAGAAAAAGAAAAGAAAAAGAAAAAAAATGAAAGAATAAGCAACATGAGTGATGCAATCCCATCTCCCACAACCTAGAGGAAATTTCTTTTGTTTTGGCCACTTTCATGAAAATTGGAAATTTTGACATCGTGATATCCCGATACGTATGATACGGGGCTTATTTCTTCACTTTTCTTTGAATTGGATTGAGGGGAGTATCATTTGTTGTTTGCTTTCATATATTTGGTATATTGGCTTTGAAATCAATTGGAAACATCATTTTGGGGTGTGCCATGAAGATATTGTGATTTTGGTGCATGTTTTTCAATTTAATCCGAATTTTTCGCATATTTTGCTAGGGACTAGCAAAAAGCTAGTTGGGGGGTGGCCGCTGCATCAATAATCATCTTGGTGCTTGGCTGGAGCCTGTTGTAGAAGCTCTGCACTAAGTCCCAAGACTGGATTCCGTGGTGTGGGCACTGGTGTTGGAGGTCCTTAAACCTCTCCCAGGCCTCGTAAAGCGACTCCTGCGGGAGTTGCTTGAAATTTGAAATGGCCCCACGGATCAGGACCGTCTTTGAGGGTGGATAAAATTTATCCACAAAAGAGCGTAAGCTTCTCCCATGTGGTGAAGTGGTTGGGAGGATGAGCTCGGAGCCAATAGGAGGCCTTGTCCCTCAAGGTGAAAGGGAAGAGCCGCAGCTTCACCACATCATCATTGACGTCCTTCGCCTTGAAAGTATCGCACTTGGCCAAGAAGGAGTCGATGTGATGGTTGGGATTCTCGTGAGGATGCCCGTGGAAGGGATCCTGCTGCATCAGGTTTATCAACCCTGTCTTAAGCTCGAAGGTTGCCGCTATCAGCTACGGTCTAAGGATCGAGGAGGTGTTCCCAAACATCGGTTTCATATGGTCCCTGATGGACCCAGTGCGAGGAGGAGGAGGAGGAGGAGGGTTCTCTCCCATCTGAGCAGATGGAAATGAACTTCTCCTGGAGGCTCTTAAAGCCCGGGCTGTCTTTTCGATCTCAGGACCAAACAATAACTCTCTAGTAGCCCCTTTGTGGCAGGTGTTCATGCACCAACAAAACTCAGAAGAACATCGTCAGTAGCACCACAATAAATAAAAAGAACAAAAGAATGATGGCAGGGTGAGAAACGGTAAGATTGGTAGCAAACTTCACAAAGATAAAAACAAACTGAGATAAAAACACTGTTGCTGTCCTCGACAACGGCGCCAAAAACTTGACGCACCCGCAACCTACACCTAGGTTCCACCTGGCGGTGTCACAATCGCCAGGTGTAATACGGTCCCTAGGCTACGATTCCGGGCTCAATCCATAAGCGGACGGTATCGAGTTATAGTTTAAAAGATAGTCGGATCCCACAGGGACGGTGATAGTGTCTTTAGATTCTCAGTCTATTTCTAAGTGTGGAAGTAAGGTAGCTGTCTGGGGAACAGTTTTGGTTTGGTTGTTGTGGTTGTAATATCAATAAAAAGGAATAGGGCTTTAGGGATCGCCACTAGGATCGTTGGGCATTGATGTTGGATAGGGTCCTGACATTGTATTAGGGTTGGGGAATTAATCCCCCAATTAGTACCACTCTCATGGGTTAGAATTACGGGGAATTTCGGTGGCTCTCGTTGACGCAATGGCGGTAGCCGTCAACATAGCGGTATAGTTCGTCGATGGATCCCCTCAAGGTGCGAGCCGGGCATGGTCACATGCCTTGATTTGATCCACCGATTTCCCTATTCGAATCCCTAAATACCCCTTAAACACATCAATTCCACAGACCGTGGGCATGATCTCAGTACGGGTTATCTACGGATTCGGTAGGATCTACCGAAATACAACTCTAAATCCCCAATTCAACGCAGGTATCCAGATCTACATTTTCCCCCTAAAATCCTAGGGCTAACCCATCAACCCTAGATTAGATCTACTCACTCATGATAATAACGGCAGACAAAATCATCAATTTCACAGAGTAAAACATCTTAACAATTGAGAGATTAGGGCTAAAAGAGCTTACAGCGAGGATGAACGAATAATAGATCCAGACAAGAACAGAAACCAATAATCTTCCGTAAAATGATCCAAAAATTGCTTACAAGAAAAATAATCCAAAAGTTGCTATCAAAAATCCCCGTAGCTTGGCTCTCCAAAAAAATCCCTACAAAGTCTAAGTGCCCCCCTTGCGCAGTCTCCAGATCGCGAGCTTCAGTCGCTGCCGAAATCGCGCGATGCACGCTCGTTCAAATCATTCCAAAAATGCCATTAGTGTCGCCGACCAAGTAGGCTACTCGGTTTGAGCACCTGCTGCTCGGTCAGTGATCCGGCCCGTGTAGCTTGCTGCTCGGCTGCTTGGAGAATTTGATCCGGACCGAGTAGGACCTACTCGGTCAGCTGCTCGGGTGCTGCTCGGGCTGTGGAATCTAGGGCTATCGATCGAGCAGATGAGCTGCTCGGTCCAGGTCAGCCCGTATCTGACCTCAGCTGCAATTGATACGACTCAGTCCGAGCAGACGAGCTGCTCAGACCGAGCATTTTCTGGGAAATGCTGGGTCTGAGCCCGGGCTTCTCTCTCTGCTCTCTCTCTCTCTCTCTCTCTCTCTCTCTCTCTCTCCTTCTTCTCTCCTCCAATGGCTCGGGGAACGCGGCGAACTCCTCCAGAGCCCTGCCAACAAGCTCATAGGCACGTCGGATGTGTCCATATCCAAGTGGGGGTCCGAATCGCTCCAAAATCCCTGAAAATTCACGAAACACTACGAAACTCGAAAATATCGTCAGAAATGCAGAGTCGTAGTAAAAAGTGGGATTTAGGAGAGAAAATGATATGCAATGTGATGAGATAATGATATGAAAACGATAGAAAATATGGACACATCACTTACCCATATTGCGGCCAGTCGCCTGTAGAAGGATTTACAGGTGCCTGTTGGATTTACAGGCGCATGTCTTCTCTTCATCAGTCGACTGTACACGTGGTAAGTTACCGTTTGAATTCTCACCTACCCTCTAAAACAGTGCAGCAGTTGACTGTGTTTTGTTCAACAGTCGACTGTCGACGGTGTAAATTTTATCAGTTAGCTTTTTCTTCATGGATTTCAAAGGGGTTTTTGGGGATTCAGTTTGAGGGGTTTGAGAAACCTATAAAGGCAGCTGCTACTATTCCATTGAAAGGTTACTTACTCATCTATTGAAACCTTATGCTTTCATCTTCAAGCTTCTCAAGCTCTCAAATCCTAAAGCCCTAGAAATCCAATCTTTTACTCTCTTGCTCTCCAACCTAGAATTAAAGAGATATCTTATAGGCAATTGGTGGGGTCAAGAGAAAGGGCTTTCCTCTCTTTCATGAGAGACCTCAACAAGCAACACACTTGCTCCTTCAAGTTATACTTCAAGGCATAGGTGATTGTAAGTGTTGTCATTTCAATATTTCATAACGTTCATTATTAGATTAACTCTCGGTTTGTGAGAGTAGTTTGCTTGCTCCCAAGTTGTGGGAGTCGAGGACCTCGAGTGTATTTCAATTTCACTTGTAGGGTTGCTACAAGTGGGTTTAAAGGAAACCTCAAGTTAGTGTTCTAACTTGAGTATCCGGTGGTATCCGGGTGGAAGTGACGTAGGATTACCGGAAAAAAGTCGGGAGTTGACTTGGGTAATCCGAACCCTTGAAACATCCTTGTGTTTGCATTGTTTCAATTTAGGTTTTATTTTCATTCCGTATTAATTGTTGGTTAGGAATTTAATTTGGTGTAATTATCGTTTTAAATTGTATAAACACTATTCAACCCCCTCCTAGTGTTTTTCTCATAGCCAGAGACTTTACAATACTTAGATAGTTCACTAGAAGAACTATCTGTCTCTATTTTTTTGTTTCTTCTTCCCTAAAATTTGTCGGATTCTACTTGATTGTGTACTAACAGGAATTGAAGAAGTATATGAAGCACTACCAAATTTAGCCTAATATGTTCCAAAAAGGGTTCTTAAGCTAGTTTTAAAAGCAGCGATATGTTCATCTACATCAAATCTCATGTTTTCATAATACGTTTTTAATAAATCAACTACACTGTGATGGCACGTATCCATCACTACGCGTATTTCCGTATTTCTATTATTAAAATAATTTCAAAATACGTTTGAACGATTTCAAATAGGATTATATGATTTTTTAATAGTTTATATATATGTGTGTATACGATTTTTAGTTCTAAATTATCAAAAATGATTTCACAAAGAATATACAATATATATTTTAATTTTAATTATCATTAAAATGGTTAAAAATAGTTTATATGATTTTTAAATATTTTCTATATAAATATCAGTAAAATATTTTTATTTAATATTTTCTATATAAATGTTATCGAAATAGTATTAAAATGTTATAAATATGATTCTATGATCTTTAATTAATTATCTTCTGTAATTTTACGTATTTTTCTGAGATCAAATCGACTCGAAACCCACAAACCCGTAACCCGCGATTGATAGACAAGTTTTGCCTCAAAACTAATTTTCTGTAACTCAAAATTTAAACGAACATTATTTCCATGATTCTTACGACTCTAAGAACCCGTGGTTATTTTTTTTGAATTTTTCGAAGACGGTTATTTATAGGGACAAAATCGTAATTTCACAAAATGATTAACTTAATATTTTCCCTAATCCCTACGTATACCCATTCCCCAACTACTTCTTTTTAATTAATTAATTAATTAATTTAAAATTTTAAAGAATATATAACTACCCCTAACCCAGCGCGCGCACACTCACACACTCTCCTCCCTCCCCCCGGCTCCAACTCTGGCGGCCAAACCACCACCAACCGCTACCGTGCACCCTCCTCCGCCATGACGCCTCGCTCAAGCTCCACCCTGCCTCCGATGAGAAACCCCTCGGCCTCTCTGGAAGGCTCCAATTGCCTACACCATCATCTGTACCATTCGACAACAACCCACCAAGCCACCAACAGCTCATATAACCCCCGCCGGCTCATCTCCACAGAATCTGCGGCCAACTACCGTCGTCTCCCCTCTCTGGTGACCTTTGGTGATGACCATTCAACCGAGCCCGCGGCTCCTTCATCGTCGAGCCACCGGCAGCCCCCAGGAAAAGCCCGGCCTTCGCCCGCCATCCGCCTGTAGTCGATGACATCCACATGCCGTTGCCCTTCTCTATCGCTCCCCGAGGCCACAGGCGACGCTCGGAGCAGCCCATGTCGCCTTCGTCATTCCGCTGCGATCGAAGGACCCGAACCTCGCCGAGCTCGTCGTCCCGCTGCCACCGCACCGCCACCTTTGTCGGGCCACCCTTGCTGACCCACGAGCACCACCACTATCTCCTCCTCTGTGCCCTGCAGCGCTGCAATGAAGAAAGAGGATGACAGACGGGGGGGAGATAGATTTATTAATTTAAAAATAAAAATAGAAAGATAATTATATTAAAGTATAGTAAATGATACAAGTAACCAAAAAATACAGAGAGTTCACTTAAAAACCCAATGCGTCACCTGGAGCATGTCGACACCAACCTTGTTGGAATCAGCCAAGTATTTTGCCTGTAATATATTTTTAAAATTTATTGCTAATTACATGTAATTTAGTTAAATAATTATTGCCATCAAATTTCACGTAAACTTAGCAACATAAAAATTGACTATGAATCTACTAGCTAAGAGAAATAATTTGATATATTATACATAAAATTTTGATGTGCAGTTTTCTCTAAATAATTTATGGAGCACCTTTAGTAATTCATTTTTAAATTTGAAAATTAATTTTTGGCCATTTAAAATTCAGAAAATTGTTTATTAATTGTTTAAAAATTATGAAAAATATCTGTTAGTTTCAAAAAAAATTATTTCATGCTTAGCTATATTCATTTGCGTACGTGTAATGTTTTCAAGTTTGTTTAATATAATAAATGCTCTATTAAAGCAGTAAAAATGGAGATATCATGCATTAATGACATGTCACTCGCCATAGAATTATATTGAACTACTGTATGAACTCATGAGACACTGTGGACAGTGTTGGATGCAACGATCTAGGACCTCTAGTTTGATGACGACAAACACGTATGAATTATTTAACGTGTGTGTTAAGTGTCTTTCAAGAGTGGCATACTCGTAGTTCATCAAAGAGATACGTGGTCAAAAAGATGGAAAAATTGCTATACATATAGCAAGTTGGAAGATGGAGAACTTGCTATACACCTAGCAAATAGGACTTGGTCAAAGAGATATAGATTATAGCTACAAACATTGGACCAAGTCAAATTGGAGAGATCTCATATCAAATCTTTTAGAGATTGGACTAGATCCCATTGCTATCCTATTCCAATTTAAACTCTCATTCATATCTTAGCCAAATCTCCACATGCTGCAACCCTACCCTAGGGTTTCTCTCCTTGCTGCAAATCCCCCGTAGCATACCTAATATAAGCCAAGTTCCTAAGTGTTACTAAGGGGTCGACCACGAATTATTTTCCAAGGAGCAAATTCATGCAGCCAAAATCAATAACTGCAAAGCACCATTGACGTGCGTTTATATTTCATATATTTGCGCACGTTTTCTTCTGTGTTTCTCCGTATTTTCCGCTGTCTTTTATTTGTTTTCTTGTATTTTCTTGTTTTCTTTCACTTTTCCGTGTTTTTGGTATTTTGCAGGAATTTCTAGAATTTTGGACATAAAAACGACGATATCACAAGTCCTCGGCGCAACGGGAGGAGTCACGCGTGACCCAGGGGGGCAAACGACGATGATTGCATCATTCAGCCCCTCACCCGATCGGTTGAACAAATTCAACCGATCGGGTGATGCACGCGTGCACCACCCGGTCTCAGCTAGAGCTCAAGCGGATGTCACCCGACCGGTTCTCAGGCCGGTTCATTGCGGCCGTTTCTCTGTCTTTTCGAGCCAAATGCCAACCGATCGGGTGACTCTCACCCGATCGGTTCATCTGTAGCTGATTCTGAGGAGCCAAGACACGGGCATCCAACCGACCTCTTCACCCGATGGCGCCATGATCCAACCGGTCACCCCAAGAACTCAACCGACCGGTTCATCTGACCGGGTGAAGCTCCGCCATTTTCTGTTTATTATTTGTAACAGATCACCCGATCGGTTGACTTGTCAACCGATCGGGTGGTGTTTTTTCTGCGGGTTTGGACCCGAACCATTAGGGTTTCGAAGTGGGGCTATAAATACACGAGGCTGGCCGACTTGAGGGGGATCTCCTGGAGGTTTTAGGGCTTTTTGCCCCCCCTTCTCTTGTGAGTTCTAGGTTAGATTAGATTAGGGCTTTTTGTTAATAAATCTTGCATTGGATCGTTGGATTCAAACGGAGATAAGTATTTTCTTCTCTCTTTCTCCATTGTTTTGTATTGTGTTAAGTTTTCTTGATGATGAATGTTTGTATGCCTTTTGTGTTGTTGGTTTATATGTTTTTCATCATTGAGTAGTGTTGATGAACCCTAATACGGGGCAGGGTAGGATTGATGCTTGGTTGTTTCATTTGACTTGGTTGCATGGTATGTGTTCGATGAAATGTGTCAATGGGGATTTCAAGCAATCTGGGTCCAATTCATACGACGACATACTAGTTGTGTTGGGGGTTGGGGTCCGGTCCTTGTCCAGTCAAGATCCGCTTCGATGTATTGCTAGAAATCACATTTGACCTATTTGGCCATTAGGGTTACGCGGGGGCGTTTCATTGTCATTGGCGGGAGAAAGACCGCCTCTGACCGTCGGGCCAAAGGGGAATAAACTTAGCGGTTGACTCCCTAGCCACAGCTCACGCCTCGAGCGTTGACATCGAGTCCTCGCGCGTGGGAACGGCTTGGACGAAATGTTGGGAGATATCATTGTGGCCTTAATGCTCCCGGTTGCGGAAGGTGTTAATGGACATGGGAATGCCCACCGTCCGGAACCGGGTAGGCCTAGCGTGCTTGGCACCGACCGAAATATCGGGCCATGGACGCTAGGTACCACCTTTTGGGGCAATGTCTCACCCTGGGTAAAGTCAAATGCCAAGTGTCATGAATGCTCTAGCCCGTGTTAGCGGGGATTCATTTCGTGTCATTTTCATTTCTTTTCTTTATTTCTACACTCCACCCATACTATCCGCGTAGCTAGCACACGACCTAGGCGAGGCTAGTAGCCACTCAAGCCATCCGCCTCCATGAGTTCGATAAACCCGCACCCTACACTAACCGTGCACTTGCGGTAAAACGACACCGCGCCCATACCGTAAACGGGTCGCCGGTTAAGTTTTTGGCGCGGTTGCTGGGGAGGCGTTCGGTTTGATATTAGCTTAGCTTGGGTTCGTTAGACTACGCATAAAAACACAAAAAAAATTTAAAAAAAAAGAAAATTTTTTTCCCCTACCATTATATTATCTTTTTGTTATTCTCTTGTGCTATTGACGCTCCTCTCTAGTTTTCTTATTTTTGTTGTCCATGTATCTTTGATATTACCATGTGGAGATCAGATTTCGATGCTCAGATGGGAGGCTTCAATCCCTATTCATTTGTGGTTTGTGAGACTTGTGGGACGGCAGTGCACGTGTATTATGATTGCCCATTTACGCTTGAGAGCCTCCCCCTACCCCAAGACCAAACATTTTCCCGCAACCTAAGACCAAACATTTTCCCGCAACCTTAGCCCAAGATATTACAAACACAAGAAGAATCAAGCCTCGTGTCTCTCCTTGAAAGTGCCATGTTTCAGCAAGGCCAAATATTACAAAACTTGATGGTACCAATCACCGAGCCAACACCGAGGAGAGGGGATGAAGGAGAGGATATACCCACTTTCATGGTTGAGACCACCATGCCATCGGCCACCATAGACACATCTCAAGCCGATACCCCATTTTTCCATCACTACCACTTGGATGACGAAGCATTTTTTGATGATGATAGTGAGGATGGGGAGATTTATCTAGGATCTGTGGGAGAGATTTCTTGTCTTGATTTGGATACCCCACATGAGTCCTATGAGAGCACTGAGGAGTTTACAGAGATTATGCATACCGGCGAGGAGGATGTGCGTGAGGACGAGGACACCACGACCACATACGAGGGGTCCGCTCCACATCCACCTCCACAGCCATCTCTGTCACAGCTTCATCCTTGGTCGGTGGTCAACCATGAGGATGTCATTCAAGACATCGGGCAGATGGTGGAGTATGAGCATATCATTGAGGAGGACGTGCATGAGGGCTTGGATACGATGGTCCACTCCATGGAGCCCGAGTCACATCTACCTTTACCGTCGCTCTCCACTTCTTCTGCGGCTGAGCATCTACTTGAGCATATTGCCCCTATTCAGGGAGATTTTCATACTCACTCTCACTCCACATTTGAGTCTCTCTTTTCACGTCCTATTTCTTTAGACTCATATATATTTGACACACCATATCTCTCACAGGACACATGATCGACTTCCCTTGAGGTATGCTGCGGTGTGTCACCACCTGGAGAGCAACTTCACATGGAGAGCAGGGATTTGATCGTCGCTAGCACAGAGGATAGCATACCATTTCCCGGGAGTGTTCGCCACATTTCATATATTTTACCATCATTTACGAGCGACTATCTCTGGGATACATTTATTTTGGGAAATAATTTCTTGCCATGGACTAATGCACCTCGTCCTTTGCAGGTCACAGGTGGACACCTACGAGGGATGCTTGGAGGTGCATTGCTTGGGTCCATTGGCACACGTGGCACAGCGCTTCTGGCGGAGCCACAGAAGGAGCAGTTAGAGCAGCTACCTGCCCCGCTCCAGATCTTGGATCCACCTATGCTCAGGTGTATCCTAATCCAGTAGTGTAAAAATTTACAGCTTTCTAGTTTAGGTTTGAATAATCTCGTCTCCTCTCATTAGCGAGGCGAGCGTATCTAGGGTTTGCTTTTGCATCTTAATAACCCTTCATGTCGTGCCCTTCTATCATTTCACCCTCATCCTCTTCCGAGGAGAATGAGCACACCGTCTCTCCTGCATTTTGATTTCTTTCTTTTCTTTTCCGATCTTCCCCTTACATATTTCTGCATCACATTGATCATATCTTTTCGCTGGCATTGTCATGTTTAGCTTGGGGGAAATCGATTTGTGTGCATGTTTTCGTGTGTCGTTGTTGTGTGTCTGTGTCTAGGTGTTCTTTTGTCGTGTTTTATACCTTTTATTTGAGTGTTTCTTTTTCTTTATTTTTTAGTTTCGCTCATGTGTTTTTCGTGTTTTTCATTTTTTGTGTCGGTGCGTAACTCCCCCCCCATTTTCATTGCCCTCTCGTATTCACTACTATTGCATTGAGGACAATGCAAGTTTCAGCTTGGGGGAGTCGCACTTCGTGCGTCATTTGTCTCTTTTTCTTCGTTATTTGAGTCGTTTTTCTCCGTGTTTTTCTTTTTCTTTTTCTTTTCTACTTTTTATCTCTTTCTCCTAGAGATGAACCCTATGATGAATTGCCACGAAAATCACACGCGCACCTTGCACAGCTTCGATAATCACATTCACTAACCCTAGGATATCGAGTCCTCTTGCATTTCATGCATCGCGGGTCCACTTAGCTTTTTGTGAGTCGTGCGTCGTGCCTAGCTGTTTGGTGTGCTTCTACCTTGTGATTATGTTTTATATACCTATCCTTGGTTGACCCCTAGATTATCATGCTTCGATTTGAATATGCGGTATATGCTTCTACTATCTGCTTCTATATGCATGCTATATTTATATCGTATATTTCAATTCGCATGTGTCGGGATTCCACAAACAAGGACTAGGATAACCCATTTAGCCTATGCTCTGATTAGCGAGAAATATCTCCTTTGTCCAAGTGTTTAGAATCCGATTTCATTTTTATTTTACTTGGTGCAAATCCCCTCGTCGTGTACCGTTCTCCCACTTGGGAGAGTACACATGTAGATATCCCAATTCCCAAAAATCCAAAAAAAAGGAGAAAAGAAAAGAAAAACCCAAAAATATGAGAAATGAAAAAGAAAAGAAAAAAATACAAATACCCAAAACCCAAAAAAATTCCAGTGTGAATATTTTCCTACTTGCCGTGAATAAGGGGAAGGCGAGAATTTGCACCGAGTGTTCTACTCCACATCTTCTCAACCTCCATCGTTTTCGAAAACACTTGGCATAGGGACCTTCTAGCGATTACCTAGGCTATAGTGTGGTGATTTCCTAGTCCCTAGCTGTGGAGTCCCCGATGCATGATACGCTTCTATTCTTATACTCTTCTCATGCATGCTTGAGCTAATATTCACCGCAATTTCAAATTGAATCGATATTTGGGTCTTTCTTTGGGTATGTGTATATGGAGCTTTATTGCACATCGTAGATAGTGACACCATCTGCTAGCACACGACCACACTCACTCGCGCTTCACTGCGTGGGCCCACGACACTTGTTTGGACTCACATTTCTTGGTTTAGTGTTGTGTTTTGTCGTATGCTTGCTTTGTGTGGCGTGTTTGATTTTGTTGGCCCTTACGGGCGATCTAGGATATAGAATTCTCTTTTTCTCTCCTTCTCTCTATTTTCTCCCTCCGAGCTCCTACTCTCACTCGTCTTCCTCGAGGACGAGGAAGAGTTCAGCTTGGGGGATTTTGACATGCGTTTATACTTCATATATTTGCGCACATTTTCTTCTGTGTTTCTTCGTATTTTCCGCCGTATTTTATTTGTTTTCTTGTATTTTCTTGTTTTCTTTCACTTTTCCGTGTTTTTGGTATTTTGCAGGAATTTCTAGCATTTTGGACATAAAAACGACGATATCACAAGTCCTCGGCGCAACGGGAGGAGTCACGCATGACCCAGGGGGGCAAACGACGATGATTGCATCATTCAGCCCCTCACCCGATCGGTTGAACAAAGTCAACCGATCGGGTGATGCACGCGTGCACCACCTGGTCTCAGCTAGAGCTCAAGCGGATGTCACCCGACCGGTTCTCAGGCCGGTTCATTGCGGCCGTTTCTCTGTCTTTTCAAGACAAATGCCAACCGATCGGGTGACTCTCACCCGATCGGTTCATCTGTAGCTGATTCTGAGGAGCCAAGACACGGGCATCCAACCGACCTCTTCACCCGATGGCGCCATGATCCAACCGGTCACCCCAAGAACTCAACCGACCGGTTCATCTGACCAGGTGAAGCTCCGCTGTTTTCTGTTTATTATTTGTAACAGATCACCCGATCGGTTGACTTGTCAACCGATCAGGTGGCATTTTTTCTGCGGGTTTGGACCCGAACCAATAGGGTTCAAAGTGGGGCTATAAATACACGAGGCTGGCCGACTTGAGGGGGATCTCCTGGAGTTTTTAGGGCTTTTTGCCCCCCCCCCTTCTCTTGTGAGTTCTAGGTTAGTTTATATTAGGGCTTTTTGTTAATAAATCTTGCATTGGATCGTTGGATTCAAACGGAGATAAGTATTTTCTTCTCTCTTTCTCCATTGTTTTGTATTGTGTTAAGTTTTATTGATGATGAATGTTTGTATGCCTTTTGTGTTGTTGGTTTATATGTTTTTCATCATTGAGTAGTGTTGATGAACCCTAATACGGGGTAGGGTAGGATTGATGCTTGGTTGTTTCATTTGACTTGGTTGCATGGTATGTGTTCGATGAAATGTGTGGGGGGGGGGGGGGGGGGGGGGGGGGGGGGGGGGGGGGGGGGGGGGGGGGTGGGGGGGGGGGGGGGGGGGGGGGGGGGGGGGGGGGGGGGGGGGGGGGGGGGGGGGGGGGGGGGGGGGGGGGGGGGGGGGGGGGGGGGGGGGGGGGGGGGGGGGGGGGGGGGGGGGGGGGGGGGGGGGGGGGGGGGGTGGGGGGGGGGGGGGGGGGGGGGGGGGGGGGGGGGGGGGGGGGGGGGGGGGGGGGGGGGGGGGGGGGGGGGGGGGGGGGGGGGGGGGGGGGGGGTGGGGGGGGGGGGGGGTGGGGGGGGGGGGGGGGGGGGGGGGGGGGGGGGGGGGGGGGGGGGGGGGGGGGGGGGGGGGGGGGGGGGGGGGGGGGGGGGGGGGGGGGGGGGGGGGGGGTGGGGGGGGGGGGGGGGGGGGGGGGGGGGGGGGGGGGGGGGGGGGGGGGGGGGGGGGGGGGGGGGGGGGGGGGGGGGGGGGGGGGGGGGGGGGGGGGGGGGGGGGGGGGGGGGGGGGGGGGGGGGGGGGGGGGGGGGGGGGGGGGGGGGGGGGGGGGGGGGGGGGGGGGGGGGGGGGGGGTGGGGGGGGGGGGGGGGGGGGGGATTTCTAGCAATCTGGGTCCAATTCGTACGACGACATACTAGTTGTGTTGGGGGTTGGGGTCCGGTGCTTGTCCAGTCAAGATCCGCTTCGATGTATTGCTAGAAATCACATTTGACCTATTTGGCCATTAGGGTTACGCGGGGGCGTTTCATTGTCATTGGCGGGAGAAAGACCGCCTCTGACCGTCGGGCCAAGGGGGAATAAACTTGGCGGTTGACTCCCTAGCCACAGCTCACGCCTCGATCGTTGACATCGAGTCCTCGCGCGTGGGAACGGCTTGGACGAAATGTTGGGAGATATCATTGTGGCCTTAATGCTCCTGGTTGCGGAAGGTGTTAATGGACATGGGAATGCCCACCGTCCGGAACCGGGTAGGCCTAGTGTGCTTGGCACCGACCGGAATATCGGGCCATGGACGCTAGGTACCACCTTTTGGGGCAATGTCTCACCCTGGGTCAAGTCAAATGCCAAGTGTCATGAATGCTCTAGCCCGTGTTAGCGGGGATTCATTTCGTGTCATTTTCATTTCTTTCTTTTATTTCTACACTCCACCCATACTATCCGCGTAGCTAGCACACGACCTAGGCGAGGCTAGTAGCCACTCAAGCCATCCACCTCTCTGAGTTCGATAAACCCGCACCCTACACTAACCGTGCACTTGCAGTAAAACGACACCGCGCCCATACCGTAAACGGGGCGCCGGTCAACCATCCATCTTGAAGGGCAAACGAAATTAATTGATCTCATCTCTTTGTGTTCCTTTTTGTTGGCAGGGCAAACAAAAGTAAGGGCTATCATCATCTAACCCTTCACGCAAGCACAGAGCCGCAACTTCTTTCTCCCATGCAAAAAGTCTAATCACCAAAATCTTTGACCATGCACATAATTCTCAAAGAGCCGCAACTTGGAGCAGACTTCCTTGACTTTCGTATTTGAATTGATATTTAATCTCTTGTTGCTCACCAACTTTTATGTATGAAAAGAAAATGCATTAACTTTTATGTATGAAAAGAAAAGTGGCAACAATTTTTCTTTGTTTGGCCCCTCTTAATCAATTGCCTTGGAGATACACAGCCTTGTACCTGCAAACGAAAGTTAGTGAACAACAAGAGATTAAATATCAATTCAAATACAAAATTCAAGGAAGTCTGCTCCAAGTTGTGGCTCTCTTGATAAATCTGAATTTAATCGTATCTCACATTGTCAAACTGTACAGGAAATATGTCATACACTGGAGGTGACGCATGAGAGAACGTTACATGTGAAGGAGTCTAGACTTGCGCTGTTGAGCACAAAGTACGAGAGCTTTCGCATGCTTCCATCAGAATCTATATCAGAGAGTTTGCGAGGTTTACGGACATCGTCTACAAGTCTAGCTCCCTTGGTAAGCAATACTCTAGCCTTGAGCAGGTAAGGAAAATCTTAAGGGCGCTGCCAAGCTTTTTCAGGCCTAAAGTTACTGCCATCCAAGAAGCGAAAGATCTATCACATATGAGAGTGGAGGACTTGATAGGCAACTTAATGTCTCACGAGCTTGAGCTGCAGAATGTAGAGGCTAGAGAGAAATTAGAGGAGAAGGAAAAAGATCCAAAACCACTAGCTCTTCAAGTTGGTAAAGATGACGCTGAGGAGGAGGAGTGGTCAGAGGCTTCAGAAAATACATCAAGACTCCTCAAGGAAGAGCTGACATGCAACAAAGGTTTAATCGTTCTAACCATTATAATCCTTCTAGAAATTCATCTGAACAGACTGCTATTACTAAGGTTAAATGTTTTAAATGTAAAAAGCAGGGACACGTTATAAAGGATTGCCCACAAGACACGTCTAATGTTGCGGAGAAGAAAGGAAAATATGTGGTGCAAACGTGGGATATGGATAGCAAGGATGAGGTGAGGATTGCACCCACTCTTCCCTTTGCTTCATGGAAAAAGATGATAAGGTAAAATCTGGTAGTTATTCTGAACTTCTAATTATTTGTAAAGCCATGGAAGAGGAAATTATAGAGCTAAAATCCACCCAAGAAGATTATAGAAATTCCAGTGAAAAAAATGCAACAAGACGACTACCACATGTCATTAGAAATTAAGGAGCTAAAAGAAAAAATGTTGCATGTGATTCTACCATTGCTTTGTTAGAAAAATAGAATTCTAGGTTGTATGAAAAAGCTAATTGTCTTTCTTGTCCTTCTTTATTGAATGATATTAGCATGCTTAAGCAAGATTTAATTACGCTTGAAACTGAAAAAGAGTCAGTGATTACAGAGCTTAATGATAAATTGTGCATGCTAAATAACTTGCTTTAAAGAAAAATAATTGAATTTAAAAAGAATGAAGAGGACAATAAGAAGAATTTTATAAGTAAGTGCACCTTGATTGTGAATAAGAATGCTTCATTAAAATCCAAAATCACGAGTATAGGATTGTCATTAAAGAAATTCTCTATAGGAAAACAATCGTTGGATACTATTCTAGAGAATCAACTTTATGGCAATAATAGACGTGGTCTTGGATATGACACGAAACTTGCTAAAAATCCTATTTATAAGAAAATTCACAATGAGCAATTGAAAGTGAAAAACATTTATGCAAAGTGCTTAACTTGTGCTAGTGTTTGGTCATACATCCTACTATTGCAAGTTTAGGAACACAAATATGAAGTTTAAACAAATATGGTGA
>CM061133.1:174835701-174852840 GCA_030789695.1 Scilla litardierei | reverse complement strand
CGACTTGTAGTCTTACCGCAAGCGCACGGTGTAGCGGCGAGCGGGTATCGAACTCAGGGAGGACAAATGACAATATCTTATTTAAATCACCTAGCTATCGAAAGAGTGAGAATAGTTTCGATGTAATATTCACAATCGTTCAAATATCAAGAAAATATCAATATAATAAAAAAACGTCTAGGGATAGGAAATCCCCACTACGGACCGTCTCTCATCCTTGTGAATCATAAATTTCATTGTTGCTAAGTTTGAATGTAGGTGAACTAGTCACAACTTAATGTAGAACCAAGCTCATGCTCTCACGCTATTGCCGGTCTTTAGCAAACCTAGGATTAAGGCCCACTCTCGTGCAAACCCTAGCCTGAGCCGCTAGCATGAAGAACGACATCATTGTTCAATCGTATCTCAAGCCCACTATCGTGCAAACTCGAGCTACGATCTAGGTTATGATAGTTCTTATTTGTCCAATCTCTTGCAAACGAATATTAGTATAGATTTACAATTAAAAATCCTAGCTTTGGTCCAATCTCTTGCAAACCAAATCTAGAGAAATCCAATTGTCAATCTAAATCGAATATCTAGGCCTTCCTACCAATTGGGATCCAATCTCTTGCAAATCCCAATTGATATGAATTCCTAGCTACCCGTAATCAATCGATCACAACCTAACCATTATCAATTATAGCAACAAATCTACAAATGCATCACAATTCAGAGATAGGGTCCATAGGGTTCATCCCCACGCCCTAGGACGACGACACTACTCACTAAGCATCATGCAAATCTCAGAAATAATAACAATAATCGCGGCATAATTCATTGCAAAAGAGAAACAATGCATAAAAATTGAGGTTTTAATAAAAATAGACAACCCAATGTCGACGCCAACGATCTCCAGCTGAGACTTCACAAAAGAGTAGCCGTCAAAATCCTAAAAGAAAGTCTAAAAATATGGTTCAAGTCTCTCCTAAACTAGGCTAAAAACATGGTTTAAATACCCTCTCAAATCGTCCAAAAAATCGTGACCCAACTGCCCCTGCGCAGCCTAGAATTCGCAGCCCTAACAGCAGTCGGAGAGGGTCACTCGGCCGAGTGACCCTTGTCACTCGGCCGAGTGACAAACTCTGCAGAAAAACAGTAACTTCGGGGTTCTCAGGGTCTGTCTTCGGGGGTGGCTCGGTCGAGTGGACTTCTTCACTCGGCCGAGTGAGCATTCATGCTCGGCCAAGTGGGCCTCCTCAGGATCTCTCTGAATTCCAGTAACTTGGGCCTTTCTCTGGACGAATTTCATGTACCACTCGGGCGAGTGAACTTTCTCACTCGACCGAATGGGCTTCCTTTGCTCGGCCGAATATACGTTAAAAACATCGTGTGCGTATCCGTTCCGTTCGACCGAGTAGGGCTTCTTGCTCAGCCGAGTGAGTGGTCTACTCGGCCGAGTGGTGTGCTGTTGAGCCCATTTCTTCTTCTTCTCGCCTCCTCGTCGCTCCTATTGATTTCCTTCTTCGTCCGCTCATCCTCTATCGCTGATAAGTCCTCGAATGAGCTGTGGACGACACTTCTAAGTGCGTGCAAATCCTTTGATTTCAAATTCACTCCAGATCACTCCATATTTCCTGAAATACGACAAAAAAACAAGAAATAGTGAAAAGCAATGCAATATCATCGAATAATCGTGAAAAACACGATATGAGCGATCAGAATGACATGCAAACATGCAGAAAAAAGGTGTAAAATATGGAGTGATCAGCCGCCCTCTAATCCGCCATTTTCGCCCTCCACTTCACCGATTTTCAATCGATCTACTCCCCCTACCTTCGCTCGGCCCTATTCTGCCCTCATTCCCATGGATCCCCGGTACCTAGACTTCGTCGCAATGGCCTCTCCTGACCGTTTTCGTTCTCTGGCGGCCACCCAGCAGTGTCGCAACCTTGAGAACCTTTCATTTCATCCGGAACGCCACGTGGACTTCGCCGATCACGGTTTCTCCCGGATTTTCGGCCCCCCTCCATTCCACCGGCCTCGTTGCTCTGTGGTCTATTGCAAACCGCACACCATACTTCCCCTCTTTGGTTCACGAATTTTACGTGAATTTGGATTCTTCCATGAGGGATGGTATGCTTTCTATCACCACCATCGTCAATCAATTCTATTTTCGTTTGACTGGCCCATGTTATCACTGATCTTGAATTTACCATCTACCCACATTCAGCCGCTCCCCGACACCATCACTGACCCAACCATTAAACAACTTCTGTCTCCTGATTTTCGACCCAAACGATCTGCTGCCACTCTTCATCCCCCGGATCGAATGATGGTTAAGATCATCCTCACCAACCTCACCCCGAAAATAGGCTCCCTTAATTACATGAGTACCAAGACTGCTCGTTGCTTGTATGCCTTGATGGGAGAACTTCCCATTGATTGGGGTTCTGTTTTGCTCGAATCTTTGGCCAAACCTGTCTGCTCTCACATTTTCTTGCCTTCGCTTATCACTAGGATTCTTGAGGCGTTTCAGATTCCTTTTGCCAATTCTGTCCTGATCTTTAACCCCATAGACTTCAATTCTGAGACCCTGACCCATATGCAGTTAGTTCTTTCCGATACTTCTGATCATGATGACGATGCTGATGCCTCTCTTAGAGACACCTCTCCCCTCCCATCTGGTCCTACTACTCGCTCCATGTCTCGCTCTCCCTGCACCCGTACCCGCTCTCCCCGACCCCGTACCACTCCCAGCACCTGTCCCACTCCCAGCACCCGTACCCCAGGGTCCTCTTCCGGTGCCCGTGGCCGTGTTCCTATTAGGAAGTGTTATTCCTACTACAAGGCTTACCCTAGCACTCCAGTTAACCCGCCGACCGGCCATGATGATTTTGATTTACTTGGTGAGGTCGTGCTCTTCGTCATTCCATCACTCGCGGTTTCACGGATATTCGAAATGAAATGCACGATGGATTCCAAGGCCTTCAGTCTCATATGAGTTCCAGCGATCATACCATGCAAGAACATAACAAGATGATGGAGTCACTACAGATGGCTGTCGCTACAATGGCTACTTATTTCGAGTCTCTCCATTTCTGTGGCCATCGCCCCTTGTCCGACAGGCTGGCCTCGCCTTCTAGGCCTGGGCCTTCTGCTCAGTCTTAGATCTTCCTTTCCGTTTGGTTTATTTTGCTCTAGGTTATGTTTCAGATGTATGTCGCTGTTTTTCCTAGGTTGCCTGTTGCTACTATACTTCCAGTTGTTGCTTGGTGTTACTCCTCTTGTGGTGATGCTTTCCAGATATGTACTTGTGATGTTTTGTTATTTTGTTATGTTACATTAGGTTCTGTAAACACTTTGGATTGTATTAGGTTCTCTCAAACTTTAGGTTGTCCTGGATACTTTGCACTTTGTTTAGTTTGATGCTGGTTGGGTCCTGTTCTCTTGACTATGTTTATTCTGTTTTGATGTCATATGGGTCTCTGTATTTTGTTTGGCCTTGTCACTCTGTTTTGATATTATCTTGTTTTGGGTTCTGTTTCATTCTGTAGTTCTGGTCTTGTGCCTGTAATTTCTTGTCCTTGGATAATTGTTTTGGTATTTCTGTCCTGTTCATTTGGATATGCAAGATGATTGTACTTGGCTAATTATTATTATTTTTTCTCACATTGATCATATCTCTATGGTTCAGCACACCTTTTGCTCTTACCTTTTAGAGCACACCACAATAGGCACATGCATTCTATATTCATTCCATTTTGCCTTTTATGAAGGCACCCCTAAAAGTTTTTTTAGGCAAACAACAAGGACGATATTAAGAAACTTATAATGCATGTTTCCTTCACACCATGCTCACAGGATATTATCATCAGCTACAGCATTATGGTTCCCATTAACAAGGGATATTCCATTCCCTAGCATTTCTAACTTTTTTTCTGTACAAGATTTACTCCAAGTCACACATATTTGTTTTCTCCATGTTATACTTTGTTGGTACCCACCCAACTTTGTCTACAATGGGCATTTCGCACTCCTGCCACAAGCCATGCCTATTGTGTCATCATTCCAATATTTTTGGCCCACTAATAAGTGATCCCTATTTTTCCCTATTCCACTATGGTACTTGGTTTTCTATAGCTTGCCCTTCCAACTTAGGCCTTATTCCTTGCTATTACACAAACTACATTAGCGTGTATTTTTTTTCATGGCATGTCCATTCATATTTAATGGCCTGCTCAATTATTCGGCCTTCACACTATATTCCTATATACTCTATTCGACCTACAAAACATTTTCCACCAATGACAATATTTTGGTCCTTATTTTAACGGCTCTATACTCCTTATTTGGCCGATAATTATATTTCTCTCCTATTTTTCCCTTATTTTTATTAACTAATCTTTTATTTTTGCCTCTTTTGAGGATTCCAAAGGAGGAGAATATATTTCATCTACTCAGGGGGAAAATTCACAAACTCCACATATTCAGAGGTAGTATACCATATATATTCAATTTTAACATTATATATTTTTAATGTTTGTCATCATCAAAAAGGGGGTGAATGTTGGAATTTCATAATTCCATATTTCTATTCCCATATGGTTTTGATATGACAAACACATTCAGTGCTACTAACTCTATGTTTGCAGATACAAATCAATGCTGAGTTCCACACATTCAGATATCTTCCTGCATATTCAAAAGGATATATCATTCATGAATCTGGAAAGACAAATGCACCTACATCCACTACTTGGATATATAATCACTTGATAAGGATCCCCTGCAAAGAAGCTTCTCAGATTCAGTTGCAGATGCAGTCTTATCTACAGTTTTATGTAATCAATGTAAAATTTACTTTATTAGAGTTACAAAGCCTTGTGATAATATGTCTTCGTCACCTAGGTTCCATTACTCAGAGATCTACACTTCACAATTTCGAAAATTCGTAATTCTGAAAATTGGCAACCAATATCCCCATTTTGGTCGACCAATTTTAAACCTTCGAATAAGACTATGGGATTACATATACAAACTCTTCTAACCATGTAGATTCTGGATCTCTCTTCCAACGGTCAAAATTCACACTCTAAATTTTGGTCGACCAATTTGGTCATTTTGGTCGACCAATTTCAAAACTAGTCGTTTTAACCCCAAATTTTTAGGGACGGTTCATGACCGTTTTCCAACATTACTCCCACTCTCCAACCGTCCTTAAACACTATAAAATGAGGAGTAGACCTTCTCTTTCACTTCACACAACTTTCCTCTTTCTTTCTTTTCTAGAATTGTTAATTCTAAGCAATCTTGCCTTAGTTGTTCTCATTCTCATTTGCAAGAAGAAATCCATAGATTTCTCTCTTCTTATGAGAACGGAAGAACTTCAAGATTCTTAATCATAGATCTTTTGAGAATTGATGTTTTCTTCCTTAAAGCAATTTTTTCTTTTTCAACATCATTTTGGAAAGTTGTTTGTGTTCATAATTTCAAGAAGAAATCGATAGATCTCTCTCTTCTTTTATGAACCAGAGAACTTCAAGTATTGTTCTTCATTACATATCATATACATCTTGAAGTCTCTCTCTAAACACCATCCTTGAATTTCATTCTAAATTCATAATAAGGCTATAGGTGTTTTTCTATTTCATTATTTAACAGGTTTGAATCTCTGTTTAGAGATTGTACAAAGTTTGGGACACTGGAAGTGTCGCCATTTTTGTAAGTTTGTGGTTGCGGGGCAAGTGATTATAGTGGATTAAAATCTCTACTGAGAGTAGAGGACTGGAGTAGGATCACAAGGATCCGAACCAGGATAAATCTTTGTGTTTGCGATTGATTTATTTTTTTCAATACTTGTAATTTTATTTCTGTGCCATCTTTGCAAATATCAGTAACGTTTTATTTGCAACAGTTTTTATTATATACACTATTCACACAACCTCTAGTGTATTGATCCATACAGGCTTAAAATTACAACAACAATAAGGAATATGCATCAGCTTGCTTTTAAAAGGAGAAATACAACAGAAATTAACAATTGAGATAAACAAATCATTCACGTGTCTGCTCCCTGAAATCCGAAGGTGGCAGCAATTGTTCTCCAACAATTCAAGCTTTCATGTGACTAAGCAATTGGAGTAAAGAATATGCACTAACTTTTATGTATGAAAAGAAAATGCTTTAACTTTTATGTATGAAAAGAAAAGTGGCAGCAATTGTTCTTTATTTGGGCCCTCTTAATCAATTGCCTTGGAGATACATAGCCTTGTACCTACAAACGAAAGTTAGTGAGCAACAAGAGATTAAATATCAATTCAAATACGAAAGTCAAGGAAGTCTGCTCCAAGTTGCAGCTCCTTGAGAATTTTGTGCAGGGTCAAAGATTTCGACGATTAGACTTTTTGCATGGGATAAAGAAGTTGCGGCTCTGTGCTTGCATGAAGGGTTAGATGATGATAGCCCTTACTTTTGTTTGCCCTGCCAACAAAAAGGAACACAAAGAGATGAGATCAATTAATTTCGTTTGCCCTGCAAGCTGAATGGTGCTTTGAGGTTATTGCTTTTGGCTGCATGAAATTGTTCCTTGGAAAATAATTCTTGGCCAACCCTTAGTAACCCTTGGGAACTTGGCTTATATATGGTATGCTAAGGGTGATTTGCGGCAAGGAGAGAAACCCTAGGGTAGGGTTGCGCCATGTGGAGATTTGGCTAAGATATGAATGAGAGTTTGAATTGGAATAAGATAGCAATGGGATCTAGTCCAATCTCTAAAAGATTTGATATGAGATCTCTCCAATTTGACTTGGTCCAATGCTTGTAGCTATAATCTCCATCTCTTTGACCAAGTCCTATTTGCTATGTGATAGCAAGTTCTCCATCTTCCAACTTGATATATGTATAGCAATTTTTCCATCTTTTTGACCACGTCTCTCTTTGATGAACTACGAGTATGCCACTCCTGAAAGGCACTTAACACACATGTTAAATAGTTCATACGTGTTTGTCGTCATCAAACTAGAGGTCCTAGATCGTTGCATCCAACAATCTCCCCCTTTTGATGATGACAAACCAACACAAGATTTGAGCACTTACGTTTCAGATAATACATCGTTATGTGTGTGTGAAGTGTGATGAAGGAGAATGCATGCAAAAATATAACACTTGATGTGATACATATAAGCATGGCATGCTCCCCCTTGAACATATATTCATTTATGCACCATGCACATATATTTAAGCATTAATTAATGCTCCCCAAAAAACCAAGCATTCATCCACCAAATCTTCAATATTTTCTCCCCCTTTTGTTATCATCAAAAGTGTATAAACGAAGTCTAATTTATGTCACATGCAAAAATAAATCATTATTAATTATAACTAGCACTTGCATGTCATTTTTCTTTAAATAAGCACTCAAATTCAATGAAAAGTGTAGCGTAGACTTCTACACCATCGTGTAAGTGTGATGATTAAATGAGTGAAGCACAAAGGGAGAAACTTTCATAAAACTCAACCAAAACCAATCCACATTTTTCCAATAAGCATGATATCACTAGGATTGATTTTCCCCACCTCATTAAAATGAGTTCAAGATACCACACCCCAAAAACATAGCCTATAAGGACTCTTAGATGTGGGGGTGGCATTGCTTGACGAGTATAACACCAATGCTAAAGATTACCCATAAAGCATAGGTTGGATACTCGTGGGTAGTATACTTGCCATGAATTGTATCCATTTTACATACGGAGCTATATTCATTCTTTTTCATTTTTCTTGTTTCATATTCAATTCTTTTGTGCTCAATTTTTATCCATGCCAAATACACATCATATCCCTTAGATTTTTCAGTTATTTTCATCCTACATTCACTTTTCAATATTTCATAAAAGAATCTCCAATTATGCAACAATATTCAATACAAGTGGAAGTGAGCAGGTGTAGAAATCACATTATTCAATTCATTAAACATGTCATGGCTATTTAGAGATATTAACATGCACATGTAGTTATAACAATAATACAATGATTTCTACAATGATATGAATGACATTCAATAATACTACTTGAATGATACAAAGAGAAAAGATATACATTAAGCACCTTTTTTTGCTTTTTGTCTTTTTCATTTTTTTATTTTTATATATAATGGACTAAGCAAACTAAAATCAAGCAAACTATCATACAAATAAAAATGAGTCAAGCATGCAAAATCTCTGAAGGAATGCATTAATTTCAAAGAGGGACAAAGATATACATTCGCGTCGTCGTTTGGCTAGGGAGCTAACTAGTGAAACGTTCAATCCATAGCTCCTCACCAAATCTCTATCTTACCTACAAGGTAGATGATATGTGTGACCTGGAAATCCAACAAGGTACACTCATGTTAGTCATCAAAGATTTAGGAACCCAGATGATCGTCGCCCCGGTATGCACACGCACACGGGACAAGCGACTCGTAGTCTTACCGCAAGCGCACGGCGTAGTGGCGAGCGGGTATCGAACTCAGGGAGGGAAAATAACGGTGTCTCGTTCTAATCACCAAGCTATCGAAATGGTCGAGAATAATTTGGGGTAAAATTGTCACAATCGTTCGTATAGCGATAGAAATATCAATGAAATAAAGCGCCTAGGGATAGGGAATCCCCGCTACAGACCATATCTAATCGTTGTGATTCGTAGGTTACATCATTGCTAGACTTGAATTTTAGGTGAACTAGTCGCAACTAAATGTAGAACCAAGCTCACGCTCTCGCGCTATTGCTGGTCTATAGCAAACCTAGGTTAGGGCCCAATCTCTTGCAAACCCTAAACTAAGCCGCTAGCATTAGGATCGACATCATCGTTCAATCGTATCTCGAGCCCACTCTCGTGCAAACTCGAGCTACGACCTAGGTTGAGATAGTTCCTACCCGTCCAATCTCTTGCAAACGGGTATTTGTATAGAAATACGATTAAAAACCCTAGCCTTGGTCCAATCTCTTGCAAACCAATTCTTGAAGAGTCCAATCGTAAATCTAAATCGAATTTCTAGGTCTTCCTATCAATTGGGACCCAATCTCTTGCAAATCCTAATCGATATGAATCCCTAGCCATCCGTAATTTATCAATCCCAACCTAACCCTAATCAATTCTAGCAAGAATTTCACCAATTCATCACAATTCAAAAATAGGGTTCATAGGGTTCATCCCCATGCCCTAAGACGAAAAAACTGCTCACTAATCATCATGCAATTCATAAGAAATTCAATAGAAAAATCAACACAATTCATTGCAATAGAGAAATTATCAATAAAAATAGAGTTTTTGACAAGAAAGGAGACAAACCAATGAGAATCCAATAGCATCCAACCAAAGTCCCCTTTCTAATCTCTCAAAAAGCCTAAATCTAATTACCTAAAAAGCTCTCTAAAAGGCTGCAAAAAGTATCAAAAAGTTCTCTCTAACTAGGGCAAAAACTGGGTTTAAATACCCCTCAAAATCGCCCAGAAATTCGTGACAAAAATGCCCCTACGCAGCCCAGAAATCGCAGTTTACGCAGCAGGCAGGGCGGCTCACTCGGCCGAGTGACAAATGTCACTCGGCCGAGTGACAAATGTCACTCGGCCGAGTGACAAATGTCACTCGGCCGAGTGACAAACCCTGTAAAATTACAGTAAGTTAGGACTTTTCGGGGGTCTGTCTTCGGGAGTGACTCGGCCGAGTGGATTTACTCACTCGGCCGAGGGGCATTTCTTGCTCGGCCGAGTCGGAATCGTCAAAAGCCTGTAATTTTACAGTAAGTCGGCCTCTTTTGAAGTGGATTTTCCCATGCCACTCGGGCGAGGGAATTTCCATACTCGGCCGAGTGGACTATTGTCACTCGGCCGAGTGCACGCCCAATTCCTTCTGTTGATGCGTGTCCGGTCTGGTCGGCCGAGTGGTCTTCTTGCTCGGCCGAGCGCTGCGGGCTGCGCGAAAATCGAAACAAAAAATCCCCAAATTCCCAGCCCGAGCTGCGACGCTTGAGCTTCCTCGCCCGACGCATGCACTGCCTCGCCCGAGCCGCTGCCTCATCGTCGGCCATCGGATTCCCCTCCCCTCGCCGATGATCGGCCGCCACCCCCCCTCGCCGGCGCCGGCCTCCACCGCCCCCAATCACCTCAGTGTGCCCCAAAACCCCCTTTTCTCCCCGTTTCTCTTGATCCGTACGCCCATTGAGCCCCTAATAAAAATTAAATTTCATATCTATCTATTATCCCCTATCTCCCCCATACGTATTGAATATTATTCGCTGATTTGATCGTTTAATTTGCAGGCTAGCTTGGGGGAGCTTCGGGGAGCTTTTGGACGTGCTTTGAGCTTCGCGGCGAAGGCGTCTCTTTGCACGCACCACTTATTGCTCTCGCGGCGTGTTCAGGTACACTCGTTCCATCATTTAGCACGTCGCTGTATTTATATAGTTGGGACACGTCTCGCGGCACACATGCCGCCGTGCACTAGGCCGCGTACACGGGGATCCGCTCCCAAGAGGAGGAGGACCGATGATCCCGGTCCCTCTCACGCTAGGGAGGACTCCCCTCCACCTAGCCCGCCACCGCCACCACCACCTATACAGCCTATCCCTGCTGATCCTGTCCCTCCACCCGCTCCCGCCGTCAGGCCGATGAGGATCACGTTTTGAAATGACGCACACCGCGCCAAGTTCAAGCGTATCAGCCATCGCTTAATAGTACCCTCTAGGTTGACACACCTAGCTGACCTTGACCGCCTAGGGGTACTCGAGGGGCTTCTCACGTTGTACGACAACGTGGGATGGCGTGATTTTTTGTCGGTGTCGGCGGATACTTATATCCATCCGACACTAGAGGTCCTGAGCTCTATTGACCGGACCCCTGGAGGATACACATTCTGCCTGATGGATCGAGAGTGCGAGATCACTCTCGACATGCTTCGTGCATTCTTCCGGTGGCCCGCTGTCACTGTCCCTGACCGTGCCTACGCTCCCATGCACATCCCACCCTCGTCGTTCGACACCTCCACCTTCTGGACACGGATCACGGGATCCCCACTTGGTGTTGACCCTAGTAGGTCCAAGGCCTCAGCCATCCTGCACCCCTGCCTCCGCATTGCACATCGCCTCATGGCGACTACTTTCTTAGCGAGGTACGAGCCCAGGACCATGTCTACGCCAGAGCTCTATATGCTCTACGCGATGACTCGCCCTAGGGTTCTGGAAAGGGGTAGCGACGACCTGGTCCCCGCCGTCGAGATTGATATTGCTAGTTGGTTTCTGGACCGCATCATCATCTCGGTGAGCGCTCGCTCACCTATTTGTTGCAGCGGTCTGATCACACTTCTAGCCTTTATGACCGGCGTGGACCTACCTGACGACTTGCGTCGAGTTCCAGGCCCCACTTCACTCTCGATAGATGTTATGGCCCGGATGAAGATGCTTCGTCCCCACGGTCGCAGGCACTGGGTGTGGTTGCACGGTCCTTTTAGTGCTGACTACATGGTTCTTCCGAGCCTCGCTCGGACACACATTGGACCGTCCCACGGGGATTGGATTCCAGCGATGGATCTCCTTATCCCCGCTGCCTATGTACTTAAGGCTGAGGATGCTGAGCAGGCACCCCCTGCACCACATGTTGACCCTGTGATCCCTCAGCCTGCACCTGCACTGTCTGCACCTCCCGACACTTCTGTCCACACTTCTGTCAGTGTCGGGAGCACCTTAGCTGAGTCCACCACCACCACCACCACCACCGAGCCTATGTCTATCGAGCCTATCACCTCTCTTAGCCCCGAGCGTCCCACCACCATTTTAGAGAGCGGCGAGACCTCCTTTACCGCCGCAGTGGCGGTTCTGACCTCACTTTTGTCCACGGCCACCCCGGCCATCGGCCCTTCTGACCCCACTGCCGCTGTCTTCACCGAGAGTGTCGTGAATTTTGTCCCCACTTCTGTGTCACTGACCTCTCCTACTGCCTCATCACCCAATTTTGCCTTCCACCTCTGCTGCTGATGTTGCTGCTTCGACCCAGCCTCCCACCGAGGCTGGGCATCCCTTACCGAGCACATCACCCCTTCCACACTTTCCTGCTGGCCCTATCCTATACACTGCCCGCCAGAGACAGCCCCACACCTCACCTGTTCGACCCTGTGCGTCCCTCTGCTCCACCACCCCCAGACACTCTAGTTCAGAGCATTCGTGCTCTAGAGGGGGCTGTTAGTGGACTCCGAGGAGACTTTAGGGCTCTCTCTGCCACGGTTAGTTCTGTGCAGTCCCGCGTCGCCCTGCTTCCCGATATTCAGGCTTGCCTGAATCAGATTCTGGTGCGTCTGCCTCCACTACCCCCACCCACCCAGCAGATACCACGCCCACCACCTCCACCACCACCTCTGCCACAGGACGGTGCTGGTGCAGCACCACCACCAGCTTAGGCACACTCTTGATGCCTCTGATATTTTTTGTCGTTTTGCTACCCGTTTGTTCCTGGGCCTGGTGATTGATTTTTGCCCCCCCTCCTCCACGTATTATTTTGGTGCCTTCCTGATCATATATTTGTATACCTTTTTGGGAGTGAGGGAGAGACTTTTTGGGGACACTTATACCTGCACCATCCTGATTTTTGCATGCATCCCATTCATTCACATCTTATTTTCTTTTTTTTATTTTTCTTTCCTTTTCATCATGCATGCATCCTCACCCACCCCACCCACTTCACGTCTCTCAGTGTGCCACACTTTGCACATTGATGACACTGTGCACTTCAGCTTGGGGGAGTGAGTTCTCACACTTTTTCATTTTAGCCACCCTTTATTTTTGATTTCTCACGTTTTCTTTCTACTTTTGCACTTATTTTCACCACTTTTTCTTTTTTTATCATGCATCATGTTTTCTTTTCCTTTTTTGAGTAGGCTGCATTGTATATAGTTCTATTTTCTTTTATCCTTGTTTTCTTTCATCTTTTGCTAGATATGATTTTTCTGTGATGATGATGACGTGGTGTTAGCTTATCTACATGTGCATGCTATTTTGTCACGTCATAGCTTTTGTTTCAGATATCATATGCTATGTCCTTCTTTGCATTTTGAAATAGTAACCCACTCTTTTCCTGTATGAATATGGATGAAATTCTGTTATTAGCTAATGTCTGATGATTCATATGTATGCATTTCATAGAAAACACACCAAGCTTCACGCATTGTCTGCTTATATTTGGAGTATTGCTTTCCTCTCTCATATCACTTCTTATTGCATGAATTGTACGCTTCACTTTCAGGTTGATTGAATGTTTGCTAGGATGATATATCTGGACTAGTTTACTTTTTGAGATTAGACTGAGTAGATTATATTACTCTGCTGAAAGTTTCCATGCACGTCCTATAGAGTGAACTGAGTGATACATTGATTTCTTTCCCCACATATCTAGAGCATTATTTCTCTACTTGAAATTCATTGGTGAATCCCCCCTAGCAAAATCTATTATCGGCATTTCCCCCGCTATTAATTTCCGTGCTCCAAACCCCCAAAATCAAAAAGAAAAAAAAATATATACTTGTATATCCTTCTCCCTTTAGATTTGGGATCGCTTATGTATATATGCTTATTGCATTGAAAAAAAAGAGAAAAATTGAAAAAAGAAAAGAAAAGAAAAGAGAAAAGAAGTTTAAAACGATCCCATCTCATACCATTTCTCTCTTTCTTCCCTCTTTTTGTTTTATTTTTACTTTATTTTGGAGCTTCAAAAGAAATGGGGAATGTACATATTGATTTGTTTATGCCACCACGCTTATGGATAAGCTTGGGGGAGAGGATCCAATGATGTGTGAGAGAGTGACTACTTGACGGTGCATGACAACCTAGGCTAAGTAATCTTCTATACTCGGTGAGATTGCTAAAGTTTCACGAAATCCAGAAAATCAACACTTAGCATTCGATTCATGAAAACCATACTTTTCTATTCTTACTATTCCTTATCGTGTGATATCTCTTATACTCCTTATAGAAAGCATTCAATTGAAAAGTGTGTGATCTATGGTTATGCATACCACTTTAGATGCTTCAGACGATGCTAATCCTAGAATGATTCCATATTTCATGCTATATTGATATTTTGGGGTTTTCTGTTTCGAATGCATCATTATACTATGATATCGAAATAAAAGTCTTTGACGTGTGTTTTATATTCGATGTATGCTATATGAGTAAGCAAAACCCACGTCCTGAGAAAAATGATCTAGCACCCCCCTTCTTCGCTTTCTATTCTATTTTTATTTTTCGTTTTTATTTTTATTTCTTTTATTTTTCCCTCTTTTCCATCATTTTGACCGTCGGGCTCGCTTTTCACTCATCTTCCTCGAGGACGAGTAAGAGGTAAGCTTGGGGGGATTTTGATCGCTCCATATTTTACACCCTTTTTCTACATGTTTGCATGCCACTTTGATCGCTCATATCGCGTTTTTCATGATTATTCGACAATATTGCGATGCTTTTCATGATTTCTTGTTTTTGTCGTATTTCAGGAGATATGGAGCGATTCGGAGTGATTTTGAGATCAAGAGGATTTGCACCCACTCCGGAGTGTCACCCAAAGCTATTTTGAGGGCTATTCGGCGATGGAAGACAAGTGGGAGAAGAAGGAACGTCGTAGGAGCGACGAGGAAGCAAAAAGATGAAGATTGGGCATCTGCAGCATCTCACTCGGCCGAGTGAACCACCCACTTGGCCGAGCAAGAAGACCACTCGGCCGACCAGACCGGACACGCATCAACAGAAGGATTGGGCGTGCACTCGGCCGAGTGACGATAGTCCACTTGGCCGAGCATGGAAATTCCCTCGCCCGAGTGGCATGGGAAAATCCACTTCAAAAGAGGACGAATTACTGTAAAATTACAGGCTTTTGACGATTCTAACTTGGCCGAGCAAGAAATGCCCCTCGGCCGAGTGAGTAAATCCACTCGGCCGAGTCACTCCCGAAGACAGACCCCCGAAAAGTGCCAACTTACTGTAATTTTGCAGGGTTTGTCACTCGGCCGAGTGACCTTTGTCACTCGGCCGAGTGAGCCGCCCTGCCCGCTGCGTAAACTGCGATTTCTGGGTTGCGCAGGGGCATTTTTGTCACGAATTTCTGGGCGATTTTGAGGGGTATTTAAACCCAGTTTTTTTCCCTAGTTAGAGAGAACTTTTTGATACTTTTTGATACTTTTTGCAGCCTTTTTAGAGAGCTTTTTAGGTAATTAGATTTAGGCTTTTTGAGAGATTAGAAAAGGGGACTTTGGTTGGATGCTATTGGATTCTCATTGGTTTGTCTCCTTTCTTGTCAAAAACTCTATTTTTATTGATAATTTCTCTATTGCAATGAATTGTGTTGATTTTTCTATTGAATTTCTTATGAATTGCATGATGATTAGTGAGTAGTTTTTTCGTCTTAGGGTATGGGGATTAACCCTATGAACCCTATTTTTGAATTGTGATGAATTGGTGAAATTCTTGTTAGAATTGATTAGGGTTAGGTTGGGATTGATAAATTACGGATGGCTAGGGATTCATATCGATTGGGATTTGCAAGAGATTGGGTCCTAATTGATAGGAAGCCCTAGAAATTCGATTTAGATTTATGATTGGACTCTTCTAGAATTGGTTTGCAAGAGATTGGACCAAGGCTAGGGGTTTTAATTGTATTTCTATACAAATACCCGTTTGTAAGAGATTGGACGGGTAGGAACTATCTCAACCTAGGTCGTAGCTCGAGTTTGCACGAGAGTGGGCTCGAGATACGATTGAACGATGATGTTGATCCTAATGCTAGCAGCTTAGTTTAGGGTTTGCAAGAGATTGGGCCCTAACCTGGGTTTGCTATAGACCGGCAATAGCGCGAGAGCGTGAGCTTGGTTCTACATTTAGTTGCGACTAGTTCACCTAAAATTCAAGTCTAGCAATGATGTAACCTACGAATCACAACGATGAGATACGGTCCGTAGCGGGGATTCCCTATCCCTAGGTGCTTTATTTCATTGATATTTATATCGATATACGAACGATTGTGACAATTTTACCCCAAATTATTCTCGACCATTTCAATAGCTAGGTGATTAGAACGAGACACCGTCATTGTCCCTTCCTGAGTTCGATACCCGCTCGCCACTACGCCGTGCGCTTGCGGTAAGACTATGAGTCGCTTGTCCCGTGTGCGTGTGCATACCGGGGCGACGATCAAGTTTTTGGCGCCGTTGCCGGGGAGGCGACAATGTTTTATTCTCTTTACTTAGTTTTTTCTTTTTGTTTTATTACTTTTATCTTTTTACTCCTTATTCGTGCTAACAATTCTTTTGAAACTATTCTTTCCATTGCATGTACACGAGATCTACGGCGAACCCCGAGGAAATATTATTTGATCCGGAGATCGAGCGTACCGTGAGGAGGATCAGAGCCGAGAGAAGGCACGCTACGGAGGACGGTTGTATGAACCGTGTGGAGACGTCGAAGGAGCTACTCGCACGAATGGCGAGGATCATATCCATTAGAGATAGGCTTCGGCCTAAGACTTCTTCCACCACATCATCCATTGCCATGCCGGAACTAGCGGCGGACAAGAATTTTGAGCTAAAACGGGATTGGTAGTATTGATGCAACAAGACCCGTTTCATGGAATGCCCATGAAAATCCGCATTACCACATCCAACTTTTCTTGTCCATGTGCGCCACTTTCCAAATGCCGGGCGTTTCTGTTGATGCAATCCGACTGCGACTCTTCCCCTTCACACTCAAAGATAAAGCTTTATATTGGTTGAGGACGCAAGCGGAAGGGACATTCACCACTTGGGATGAGTTGGCAAGCGCCTTCGTTGACAAGTTTTACCCTCCTTCCAAGACGGTGAAGATACGGAGTGCTCTCATGTCCTTTAAGCAAGGACCGCAAGAGACCCTCTATGAAGCATGGGAGCGCTTCAAGGACTTACAACATCAAAGCCCCCATCATAGTATAGAAGATTGGGAGCTCGTTCACAGTTTCTACAATGGACTCCAACCAGGCACGAAGCAAATTATTGACGCAACCGCCAATGGAGCCATACTATCAAAGACCCCTGATGAAGCTACAGCCTTGTTAGAGGAGATGGCCTCAAATAACCAACAATGGGGGGACGATCGAGGACATTCTTCGTCCT
>CM061133.1:174812410-174835201 GCA_030789695.1 Scilla litardierei | reverse complement strand
GAGTCACCTTAGCGATTGATCATCCCGCTCTGACCTTATTAGACCTTTGAGTTCGTTAGTCATTCGCTTAGATTTATTGAGTCTAGGGCCCAACTGAACGTAGCGACCGTCGACGTGCAAGTCGGACCTGAGACGCTGACCGGCGCCCCCCGGAGTCCCCGGTATGGGCGCGGTGTCGGTTTACCGCAAGTGCACGGTTAGTGTAGGGTGCGGGTTTATCGAACTCATGGAGGCGAGGTTGTGCTTGGGTCAGGTAGGACCTAAATCACCCCGAGGGGCGAGCTAGCCCGAATCGGTGAATGGTTGTCACGGAAAGAAATAAAGGGTATTAACAACAAGAAAGTAAACCCGGGACTTTGGTTTCCAACCCGACGAGAGACTCTCGCCGATACGGCCTACGGGTATGGATAGCGATCGGGATTAGGGTCTAATGGTGAGAACGTTGCCTCTGAAAGTGGTACCGGCGTCCCATGGGCCCGATATTCCGGTCGGTGCCCAGGATGATACACCGGACTTCCCGGATTCGATCAGTGGGCACTCCCGTGTCCATTAACACTGATCGATCCCGGGAGCACTAAGCCCACAACGATAACTCCCAACGTCTCATCTTGCCGCTCCTGCGTGCTAGGATTCGACGTCTACGCTATGGGTGTGAGCTATGGCTAGGGAGTCAACCGCCAAGTTTATTCCCCCTTGGCCCAACGGTCAAAGGCGGTCTTTTTCCCGTCGATGACAATGAAACACCCCGCGTAACCGTTAGATTCCTAACCCCTATCGATTTCCTAACCCTATGGACGCATCGGGAAGAGCCCCCGAAGGGGTTTCCACCAAAATCCCAGATTTGGGAACTACTCACAAAAATCCATGAAAAAGCGATCTAAATAAAAATTAACCGTTGGAATCATAATCGGACAATTGCAATGCGGAAGTAATAGAGTAGATAAGACAATACTAAAATTTGAGAAAGATCTGAAAACTTACAAAAGAGTAACAATTACAGCCGTCACAAAGTGAGAAAACAGTAAAAAACTAGCAGCCCCCGTTTCTGGAACCCTAGGGGTTCTATTTATAGACTCTCGCATCAACCGATCGGTTGATAAGTCAACCGATCGGTTGATCCGTTACAAAATAATAACAGAAAACGGTGAGCTTTCACCCGATCATATGAACCGGTCGGGTGAGTTCTTGGGTGACCGGTTGGATCTTGGAGCCGTCGGGTGAAGCGATCGGTTTGGCACCCGTGTCTTCAGCTCTTCATCTTCAGCTACAGATGAACCGATCGGGTGAGAGTCACCCGATCGGTTGGCATTTTGCTCGAGAAAACAGAGAACAGGCCCCCGCTGAACCGGTCTGCGAACCGGTCGGGTGACTTCCATGTGAGCTCCGGCTGAGACCGGGTGGTGCACGCGTGCATCACCCGATCGGTTGGAGATGACCAACCGACCGGGTGAGGGGCTGAAAGATGTATTATTTGGCGTATGACCCCCTGGATCACGCGTGACTCCTCCCGTTGCTCCGGGGACTTGGGATATCATCGTTAAACGTCCCCTACGTGGTCAATCCCCTGTAATCATGGATAAACAAAGAAAAGTGAAAGAAAACGAGAAAATACAAGAAAACGAATAAAAGACGGCAAAAAACACGGGGAAACACAAAAGAAAACGTGCGTGAATATATGAAATATAAAGGCACGTCAAAATCCCCCAAGCTGAACCCTTCCTCGTCCTCGAGGAAGACGAGTGAGAGTAGGAGCTCGGAAGGGAAAAATAGAGAGGAAGAAAGAAAAAGAAAACTCTAAAACCTAGATCGTCCGTCAGAGCCAACAAAATCAAAAACGACACACCAAGCAAGCAAACGCCAAATCACACCACTAAACCTAGGAAAACGAGTCCAAATAAGTGTCGTGGGCCCACGCGGTGAAGCGCGAGTGAGTGTGGTCGTGTGCTAACAAATGGTGTCGCTTTCTACAATGTGCTATGAGGCTCGATATACACAAATCCTAGATACGACCCAAATATCGATTCGAATTGAATTAAGCGGCGAATATATAGTTCAAGCATGCATGAGAATAGAGAGAATCGAAACATATCATGCGTCAGGGACTCCACAACTAGGGTTAAGGAAATCACGCCACTTCAGCCTAGATATTAGCTAAAAAGTTCCTAAGCCAAGTGTTTTCGATAACGATGGGGGTTGAGATGATGTGGAGTAGAACACTCGGTGCAAATTCTCGCCTTCCCTTTATTCTCGGCAAGTAGGAAAAAAATATTCACACGTAAATTTTTTTTGGGTTTTGGGCATTTGTATTTTTTTTGGCTTTTTGGCTATACAAAATTTTTCTTTTTCTCTCTTTTTGGGTTTTTCTTTTCCTTTTTTCTATTTTTTTGGATTTTTGGGGTTTTGGCTATACACATGTGCACTCTCCCAAGTGGGAGAACGGTACACGACGAGGGGATTTGCACCAAGTAAAACAAAAAAGAAGTCGAAATCTAAACACTCGGGCAAAGGAAACTATTCTCGCTAAATAGAGCATAGGCTAAATGGGTTATCCTAGTCCTTAATTGTGGAATCCCGACGCATGCGAATTGAAATATACGATATAAATATAGCATGCATATAGTAGAAACAAATACCGCATATTCAAATCGAAGCATGATAATCTAGGGGTCATTCCTGGACAGGTATATAAAGTAAATTCACAAAGTAGAAGCACACCAAATAGATAGGCACGACGCACGACTCACAAGATAGCTAAGTGGACCCACAATGCGTGAAATGCAAGAGTACTCGAAATCCTAGGGTTAGTGAGTGTGATTATCGATGCAATGCTAGGTGTGTGTGACTTTATGGCGATTCATCATAGGATTCATCTCAAGGAGAAAGAGCTAAAAAGAAGAAAAGAAAAAATAAAAACACGATGAAAACGACACAAAAAACGAAAAAGAAGGACTCAAACGACGCACACAGTGCGACTCCCCCAAGCTGAAGTTTGCATTGCCCTCAATGCAATATGAGTGAGTACGGGAGTGAAATGAAAATGAGGGGGAATACGCGCTGACACAAAAAGAAATGAAAACGAGGAAAACACATAGATGAAACTGAAAAAGAAAGAAAGATCAAAAGCAAAATCAAACAACACGAAAATAAAAATAAAAACACACGACACGACACTCAAAAAACGAAAAACAAGCACACACACACACAAAAATGAGAAAAACAAACAAAACACGACAGCACACCAAAATAGACGTCCCCCAAGCTAGACCAGACAGTGTTAGCGAAATGATATGATCAATGAAATCCAGAGATATGCAAGGGGGAGTCAAAAACAAACAAGGAGAAATCAGAAAGCGACACCCGAATGGTACCCCCCTCCGACAGAGACAAAGCAGGGCCCCGAAAAGACAGATGGGCACAAATATGGGTGGGGGCAAAAGCGGGAAAGAAAGATCAAGCAGGGGCACCACCCTTTGGAGGTGGTGACGGGGGCCTGCGCTGTGGACCAGGGGTCGTGGGGGGTGGAATGTGGAGCTCGGAGACGTCGGGTGGGTCTTCACGGATGTGGCGAATGAAGCTTTGAAGAAATGGGAGGTCTCGGTCGATGGACTCCTCGGTTATTCGACCACCCTGCCCAGCTAGGAGGATCATGGCCGTGAATCGATCGGCTTGGTCTTGATCGAGGGTAGATGGGTTGGAGGTGGTGGGCTGAGTGGGGGGCTATGCGCGACGAGCGCGACGGGTGGGCCTCCTTTTTATTTTTGGACGTGGAGGGGCCAAACTGCTATAACCTCATTAATAATTATTAAGTTATTATTATTATTATTATTAAAATATTTTTTTGATTTCTAATGAATCTGATGGGTTACGTATTAAATTCTAACAAACTTTTAGTTAGTAAAATCCTTAATCTAATAACTAAATATTGCTGTTGGCTTATTAATGAGAATCAAACCGAGCTAAGGAAGATGGGGGCTAACATTCTGAGAATTTCAAACTAAAACATATCCTTTAAAAACAAAAAACAAAACCAAACCTTAAAATATCTTAAACAACTTCCTCTAAAATCCTAACAGACTCGCCCCAAGGATTGCACGACCTCCCACGTCCCCATTTTCTCCCCACGTGAGCCTCTCTCATCCCAACCCCTTTTCTCTAAAAAGGCAAAAAGGGGAACTCTGTCATTCACGCAAGAAACCCCAGTCCTTTCCTTCCTCGTGAGAATCCCATCTTCCCTCTCTCGACACGACGCCAAACCCAGTCGAACGCCCAGCCTTCATCCCTCCGACCACCCTCGTCGCAGAACCCATCGGCGCCCACTTCCGGAAGATTCCGACGACCTCAGTCCACTTTGCACCCCTCACGGCCTCTACATCACCGCTTATCTCCGATCACCGATGTAAGCGCCTCCATTCCGCCACCTCACGTCGCTCGGACCGCCACTAGTCACGCCGCCGTCCGCCACCTCCACTACAAATTTTCCTGCGTCCGCGTACTACTGATACTCAGGCTAAGAGAAGGTAACAAATGCCTAAAGCTAAATCTGTTAAATAAGTATTACTCAATAATTCCAATACAACCGTTAACAATACTGTAAACCTCATGTTGATATCAAGACCAAAATAGGGACTTCAAACCATGTGTAAATGTATTCAGGATGTGATAGAATTTATCGGAAGTGAAAATGAACATCAATTACTTTGATAGAATAGAATTCTGTCACAATTTATTCAACTTCATCCAAAAATTGGAAAATATTACAATTCTTTGTGCGCAATAAGAACTAATGAATTGATATCAAACAGGGGTATAATTCTGGAAAAAGGAAGTAGAGTCTGTTGATAGTTCAAAATTTTGAAGGATTTCAAATGTCCCCATTAAAACAAGTGAGTTTAGTTCCTTGCAGTCGATAAGAACGATAGTGCTTATTAATTGCCGTATGCATAACCGAAGGTTAAGTGACGTGAGCATGGTGATTATCACATGCATGATATTTAATTCACATGCTATGTTCATTTACTTTCCTCCTCCTTGTAAGACTTATAACCATCCAACTTGCAAGCTACTTTATTTATAAATGTAATAGTTTGCATGTGTTAACAGGATGTACGAAATTAGCATACTGTTAGTGGGTATATGACATAAGTTAATCAGTAGGTTATAACATGAATTAGCTCATTATGTTAGTATATATTATAACATAGTGTTAGTTAATAGATTACTTTTATAACATGTCCTAAACTCCACCCTAGGATAGAGGACCTAATAGAATGAACTATTATTTAAATAAGTTGGGGTGAACCTAATTCAGAGATATGTTCAATTAAAACAGAGAATCAGTCGTTCTATAGCGTAACGCGCGTCAAGACGAACCCACGTCAACAGACATCACCGGAAACAGGCAAGTGAAACTTGCCAACACTTCTTTAGGCCATGTTTTAGGCCAATTCCTTGTACTAGCGTGAAAGAGACTAGATCGTGAAATGATAGCGATCTAGGCGCAACTTTGTGATCTAGCTTGACAACGAAGCTAGATCCGACACCTTGCCATATCATTTATGCATTGATATCTGTCATGTTTAAATTCCTTAACTGTACGCATTTGAATTGTTAACTGCCATGCATTTCATCGTACATGTCATCCTAGTTAAACTTGCATCGTAGTACACGCTACACTACTAGTACAATCCATGTTTCCGTGTTACCGGCTAGGCACCCGTTATGCGGGCATAACCCTACGCCATTCGTGTTAAAAACACTTCCTGGCTCGTGATCCAGAAGCGAGCATTCCGTGTTCGGGGGTAATGCCCTGGCTCGATACACGTGGAGGGGTAGGGATAAACGGTCACTTGAGTGTAAGAGTTGGCCCGTACAGCCACTCTAGCCAAAGGACGGAATCTCTGTGCACGACGTGATTACAATTCTAGTACTTGTCTTTTACTTGTTTACTTGCCATGACATGTCATTTGTCATTTTATATCCATGTCATACTTTACTTTAGAACTGTTAGATTGCTTTACTTTTATAGTTTCATTGCACAAAGTCTTGTAGACCTTGCTGACATGTGCCCCTTCTCTTTGGGTGACGCATGTTAGTTGCTGAGCCAGAGACAGTTGCGGAGAGTGACGAGTTCGTGGAGTTCGTGCCCGAACCCGTTGGTGACGTGGAGTACGAGGACACCGGTGATCAATCTTAGAGATCTTTCGTACTCTTCTTTTGTTAGCTGTGGTTGTCGGTGAGTAGCACCGTTTTGTTAGATTCTGTTGGCCATGCTAGGCCTTTTGCTTTTGACTCTTTTGTTGCCTGGTGGCATTTCTGGTTGTTGGAATTTTTGTTGGACTATGAGTTGGAATAATGTTATATTATTGTCTCTCTTTTCCTATTATTGTTATTGTTGTTCTGAGTCACATTACAGGGACCTGCTACTTCGTTTTATTTGACGCTTATCGGACTTGCGGCTTTGCAGCTTCAAGTCCGTGCGGACATTCTCACGCTTCGCCTCCATGTTTTTGGGAAGCGGGGCGTGACAGGCTGAGCGGGGGGGCTGTGCGCGACGAGCGCGATGGGTGGGCCTAGGGTTCGAAGAGCTGGCGTCGTTGGGTTTAACACGGCGGGGAGGCATTGTGCGGGTGTCGTGCGTGCGCGTAGGTATGTAAGAGTACAATGAATTCAACACAAACACGAAATACGACCAACAACCAAATGGAATATTTGGGGTAAAATTAAAATTAAGCAAAGGAGCGAGTTTACCCAAATGAGATGAAGATAGTTGCTCGTTGACGCCCCGATTCTACTCGATTGGAGCACGCTGTGAAGCCGCAGCGATCTCTTCAGCAAGTTTCGAAATTGGGGAAAAACGGGTGGAGGTTAGGGTTTTGTGTGTTGGTGGAATCGAGGAGAATGGAGAGAAATCGATGGTGGATGGGTAGGGGGATGGGGGAAAAGGAGATTGAGGTTGATTGAAGGGATGAAAGAGGGCAGGCGCACGAGGGAGAGGTGAAACGGCGGATCCGGATTCGAAAATGGCGAGTGCGGATCGAATGGGCGGTTGGGGGTATTTATAGGGTTTTAAGTCGAACCGATCGGGTGACTTGTCACCCGATCGGTTGACGGTTAGGTCGAAATTCTTGCCGAAGAAATGCTACAGGCGAACCGGTCGGTTGACTTGTCAACCGATCGGTTGGCCGCTCCACTCATTTTCCTAGGAACTTAGGGCCGCTCACCCGGTCGCATCAACCGATGGCGCTCGAACTCAACCGATCGGTTGATATTCCCCAAAAACTTCCGAGAGTTCTCTCCAGCTCACCCGGTCTGTCACTCGGTCTCTTCATTCCTCAACCGATCGGGTCATTTGGGGACAGACGTCGGCATGTATCTGATACATCCCAACCGATCGGGTGAGTTATCAACCGATCGGTTGGGGCTTTGTTTCCTGCAAAAACCAACAGAATTGTCTAAGTCCCTGGATGGATGTTCTCGCGGCTGATTTTATTTAAAAAAAAGTAGATAAAATAAAGTCAAAAATAACGCTAAAAATGGGGAAAAAGTTTAGAACATGGGTTGCCTCCCATGAAGCGCACTTGTTTAACGTCGTTGGCTCGACGCCCGCAAGAGATGTTCACGGTGGTTGATACGGGTGATGCCCGAAGTTCGGCATCTCTTCTTCATTGGAGCTGAAGGCCCTTGGAGTAGTCAGCGGCTGGAGAAATACTTGCTCGACTACCCTCCCCTTGTTCTTGGGATCCGGGGGCTTTTCTTTCGTGTTGGTGCTTCCTGCCATCTTCTTTAGGATCCGGACCTCGTCTTTAGTGAGGTCCATGGGCTCTTTCCCCGTTCTCCTCGTAGGAGGAGCCTTGGGGAACCCGGGAGGGGTCGTTCTTGCTGCACTCGCTTTTCCAGCAGCTTCTTTGTTCTTGGGGCCGTCTCCATCTTCTGAATCCCCCAAGTCATCGGGGGGGGGGGTTTCTTAAGAGCATCTCCCAGAAGCTCTCTTCAGCGGCCTTTTCTTCTTCTACCTCAAGCAAATTACACCGAGGGTCATCAGGGGGATCGGGGTGCTTCATGGACAACCCCAGATCAAACTCAACTTTTTCTCCGCTGACGTTTAAAGAGAGTTTTCTGTTCTTCACATCTATTAAAACGCCAGCAGTGGCCATGAAAGGCCGTCCCAGGATGATGGGGGTGTGTACATCTTCAGGCATGTCCATGACTACAAAGTCCACTGGCACATGCACCCCTCTTACATTAACGGGGAGGTCATCTACAATTCCCACCGGATATTTGACCGATCGGTCAGCTAGTTGTAGGGTCATACCGGTGGGCTCCAAATCACCCATTCCAATCCTTCTATACATCGACAAGGGCATCAAACTAACACTTGCTCCGAGATCGACGAGTGCACGATGAATCTTTACTGCCCCGATCGTGCAAGGAATTGAGAAGCTCCTCGGGTCCTTGAGTTTCGGCGGATTTGCCCTCTGGATGAGAGCGCTACATTCCGCTGTCAACACTACTTTATCCTTCCTAGACCCTCTCGTCACCAAATCTTTCAGGAATTTCGCATAGGAGGGGATTGTTTCGATTGCTTCTAGGAAGGGGATTTGAAGGCTTAGGTCCTTGACCATGGCGAAGAACTTGCCATATTTCTCATCAATTTTGGCCTGAGCTAACCGTTGTGGAAATGGCACAACGGGTTTGAACACTTTCGGGCTCCCTTCCTCCTCCTCCTTCTTCTCTTCTTCAGAGACTCCCTCCAGAGTCATAGGATTTGATGATGAAGCACCGGCGTCGTTTGATTTTTCGATCGGTCTCTCAACGACCAATGGTGCTTCCGGTTTGCTAGGGGGCACTCTAGTAGGAATTTGTGTCCCGCTTCTCAGAACGATAGCGGACACATTTGCGTGCTCGTGCACGAGTGCCAATGTTTGGGTTCCTCCCCTCGGGTTCACCTCTGGTTGTGGCGGCAATTGGTTTTGTGACCTTGAAAGGTTCGCCACTTGTAACCCCAGCTGGGTTACTTGGTCCGTGAGGGTCCGCTGACCCATTTCCAGCTTTTGATTGATCTTCTCCTGGTTGGTAATATATTGAGTCAAGAGAGACTCAACCGGAGAGACAGCCCTCTGTTGGCCATACTGCTGCTGCTGCTGGATTGGCTGCTGATTCCTGGGGGCATAAAATTGTTGCTGAGGTTGCTGCTGAAATGGTTACTGCTGAAACGGTTGCTGCTGAACCTGACTCTGATGTGGCCTAGCCGGCTGATAAGTTTGTTGCTGCGGCTGCTGAGGCGGTGAAGGCTGAAATGGTGGCCGGTAACTGAAGTTTGGGTGGTTCCGGTTGTTTGGAGAGTAGGCCGGGTTGGAATTGGTCCTTGGCGGATACGGCGCATTTCCCGTGGGGTTGTAAAATAGTGCGCTCGCCTGATCCAACGGTGGTGAGATGTCACCACCGTCGAATTCCCCAAAGAATTCGGACTCTACCGCAGAAATTTGCTGTGTACCGGCCCCACCGGCTCCTACCATTAGTGCGGAGATCTGGGTCGAAAGCAAGTCGAACTTGCTTGAAAGTTTGTCGACGTCCTCGACTCTGTGTATACCCCCGGATCTTGGTGTGGCTCTCTCGTCACACCATCGCTCATTGTTGGATGCCATATTTTCCAGAATATGTCCGGCATCTTCCTCGATCCTAGACATGAAGGAACCCCCAGCCGCGGCGTCCATAGAAGATTTCAGGTCATCCCTCAACCCATTGTAGAACAGATTAATAATCTGCCACTTCGGAAGCTCATGGTGAGGGCATCTTCTTTGCATTTCCTTATATCTCGTCCAAGCTTCATGCAAGGACTCGTGGCTGGCCTGGGAGAAGGAGGAGATCTCACTCCTCAACTTCATGGTCTTCCCCGGAGGAAAGAACTTCGTCAGAAAAGCGTTGGAGAGCTTCTCCCAGGTGTTGAAAGTGTTGGGGTCCTTCCCCCTGAGCCATTGCTTGGCTTTGTCTCGCAAAGAGAAGGGGAACAGCTTCAGACGGATAGCCTCTGTCGTGACACCATTAATCCGGAAGGTGTCACACTTCTCCAAGAAGGAGTCTAGGTTCTCGATCGGGCTCTCCATGGGTGCACCCGCAAACTGGTCCTGCTGGATCCATGTCACTAGAGACGGCTTCAGCTCAAAGCTTTGGGCCGCAATAGCTGGAGATCGGATGGCGGAAGTCGACTCGATAGATGGCATCGAGTACTCCAACAGAGACTAGTGAGGTGGGGTGTTCTCCTCCATGGATTCGGGGTCTTCTCTTCTTCGCTTCTCGGTGGCCAAACGCCTAAGGGTGGCGTTAATCTCTGGATCGAGGGGAATCAAGTCGTCAAGACTCCTTAAACTCCTGTGCATGAAAAACAACAAACACCCGTGAAGCGACAAGTGGGAAAGAAACAGATAAAATAAGAAATAAAAATAAGAAAAATAAAAAAGAAAAAGGAGAATGCGAAAATTATCGCGAGGTAGGGATGTGAGCTAGACACGAGGGTTCAAGAGATCCTAAAATAACAAGCACGTTGCCTCCCCGGCAACGGCGCCATAAACTTGACCGGCGCCCCCCGGAGTCCCCGGCAACGGCGCCATAAACTTGACCGGCGCCCCCCGGAGTCCCCGGTGTGGGCGCGGTGTCGGTTTACCGCAAGTGCACGGTTAGTGTAGGGTGCGGGTATATCGAACTCAGGGAGGCGAGGTTGTGCTTGGGTCAGGTAGGACCTAAATCACCCCGAGGGGCGAGCTAGCCCGAATCGGTGAATGGTTGTCACGGAAAGAAATAAAGGGTATTAACAACAAGAAAGTAAACCCGGGACTTTGGTTTCCAACCCGACGAGAGACTCCGCCGATACGGCCTACGGGTATGGATAGCGATCGAGATTAGGGTCTAATGGTGAGAACGTTGCCTCTGAAAGTGGTACCGGTGTCCCATGGGCCCGATATTCCGGTCGGTGCCCAGGATGATACACCGGACTTCCCGGATTCGATCAGTGGGCACTCCCGTGTCCATGAACACTGATCGATCCCAGGAGCACTAAGCCCGCAACGATAACTCCCAACGTCTCATCCTGCCGCTCCCGCGTGCTAGGATTCGATGTCTACGCTATGGGTGTGAGCTATGGCTATGGAGTCAACCGCCAAGTTTATTCCCCCTTGGCCTAACGGTCAAAGGCGGTCTTTTTCCCGCCGATGACAATGAAACACCCCGCGTAACCGTTAGATTCCTAACCCCTATCGATTTTCTAACCCTATGAACGCATCGGGAAGAGCCCCCGAAGGGGTTTCCACCAAAATTCCAGATTTGGGAACTACTCACAAAAATCCATGAAAAAGCGATCTAAATAAAAATTAACCGTTGGAATCATAATCAGATAATTGCAATGCGGAAGTAATAAAGTAGATAAGACAATACTAAAATTTGAGAAAGATCTGAAAACTTACAAAAGAGTAACAATTACAGCCGTCACAAAGTGAGAAAACAGTAAAAAACTAGCAGCTCTCGTTTCTGGAACCCTAGGGGTTCTATTTATAGACAATCGCATCAACCGATCGGTTGACAAGTCAACCGATCTGTTGATCCGTTACAAAATAATAACAGAAAACGGCGAGCTTTCACCCGATCACATGAACCGGTCGGGTGAGTTCTTGAGTGACCGGTTGGATCTTGGAGCCGTCGGGTGAAGCGATCGGTTTGGTGGCCGTGTCTTCAACTCTTCATCTTCAGCTACAGATGAACCGATCGGGTGAGAGTCACCCGATCGGTTGGCATTTTGCTCGAGAAACAGAGAACAGGCCCCCGCTGAACCGGTCTGCGAACCGGTCGGGTGACTTCCATGTGAGCTCCGGCTGAGACCGGGTGGTGCACGCGTGCATCACCCGATCGGTTGGAGATGACCAACCGACCGGGTGAGGGGCTGAAAGATGAATTCTTCGACGTTTGACCCCCTGGATCACGCGTGACTTCTCCAGTTGCTCCGGGGACTTGGGATATCATCGTTAAACGTCCCCTACGTGGTCAATCCCCTGCAATCATGTATAAACAAAGAAAAGTGAAAGAAAACGAGAAAATACAAGAAAACGAATAAAAGACGGCGAAAAACACGGGGAAACACAAAAGAAAACGTGCGTGAATATATGAAATATAAACGCACGTCAGACGCCTACTATGAGTAGACTTCGAAGCCTAAGATATTCCATACCTATAGATAAGATCTCGACCTCAACCCTCAACGAACCCTCACCTCGGCTTCCCTATCGCAGTCTAGTCCGTTGAAGAACCTTAGTGCTCAGTTTTCCTAAACCTTTAGTCGACTCAATGATTACTCCTCCCTGACTTTATTATTTTCTAATCATTGCACTTCCATGTTAATGATCGTAGAAAGCCATCGTAGCGTATTCCCGGAGTTACCTCTTAGTCGTCCTTACGTTTTGACAGTCAAACCTATTTCTTGTCCCCGATTGACATAAACTCTTCAGGTCCGCCATCTCACAGATCCAGGGTCTTTTAAAAAGTATTTTTTGGTATTTCTTTTATTGAATTATTCACTAAGTTTAAAATCCTTTCGAAAACTTTTACTTAAATTTTTTTTCTACACTTCAGTCGACTTAAACCCAATCTTGATTACGAAACTCTTCTGATGCGACCTTTAGTTAATGCCCTATAGTGATTTTCCAACATACATCTTCCACGCTTCTATTTCACATAATCTCGCATAGCTACCCTATTTTTCTCATGTAAAGAACTTTTAAAACCTTATCCCTATTCCGCTAGTTCAAATATCATCTCCTTTTCTTATTGACATATTTCAAAACAATCTTTCATACGTACTTTTAAAATACTTTCTTAATATTAAAAAGAACTTCAAAATCTTGTGTGTCGGCCTTATAACCATCGTCTTCATATTATCATTAAAAATAATAATAAAAATAATTTTCTTTTTGCAAACCGATTCCCATTTACAAAACAAGCACTACACCTCTATGTCCATATTACTCTTCACCTATTATTTGACTAATCATATTTTACGTTTTAACTTATACTATATGCTCGCTATTTTACGATGTTAATATTTTACACATATCCTTATCTTCTTAACTATTTAATTATTCTTAAATATTTCATGTCACCCAACCAGACTACTCGCTTATCCATACAACCTTCGGAACCGTCCATCACAGCATTAATTCATTACATCTTTCAACTCTGAATTCAACACTATTGCTTAGTTTTTGCATTTGGTGCTTATGAGTGCTTATGACAGCTTTAATGTAAGTATAGTGGGACCATTAGCATCGATTGTAGTGTTGTTGTTGTGCATGTGTAGATAGTGAGTGTGGACCCATGCGTGTGAATCTATATGTACCACTTACGGCTAGGTGTGTTTCCCCTACTATGTTGGTATAGTGTAATTATCTTGTTGTATGTGCGTGTACGATAATTTGTGATATGTATGTATATGATCGAGTATATAGTAGTAACCGTTATATTTATACTTAGGCTAACGATTGGCTATATCACTATAGGAATATCTGAGCGTACTAAATTTAGTATTGGTTAGTTACTATGCGTATATGTATCTGAGCCGTACTTGCTAATGGTTGTAATTGTATACTAGTACAGTGATGTACATGTTAGGTGTAATGATAATAAGTGTACGTATAGTTGTGTGTGCAGATTTATTGTGTGATTTATATGTTAGAATGTCTGGCGTGTACTCGTGCGTATATATGTATGTGGTTAGTATAGGTGTGTATGTAAATATATATTGTATGAACAAGCTGTGTGTTTTATATATAGTAGGATTGTTATAATTACCCCTACGGGATGATGTATGAGCTTGTGTATACCAGGAGGTATGCATAGCCGTATGATTGTGACTACGTATATGTGGATGTATGTAATAGTGTACTAGCCCTATGTAAATTACCGTGGTTGTGTACACCGGTGTGTGTATATCTGTTCTATATAGATATGAGATAGGCGTGTAGTAGTGTAAGTATGTATATGCATGAACGTAAGTATATGTATTTGAAATTGTGTGATATATGAGTAAATATAGGCATATGGATGTATATTGTTTCATTATAGTGTATGTATGACTGAGATAGAATGACCTTAGTGTCTAAGTCCGCACACCCCTATGTCGGCCCATTTAAGGAAGTCTGAGGATGTACTTGATCTTAAGGTGGGTAGATTACTATGACCCTAGTGCTATGGGTAAGGCTTATATAAATCTGTGTATTACGTGCATGTATATGCGTGTAATGATATGTATTATAATGTGTATATGGTGATAAGCAGAATGTAAAAGCGATTGTACGATTGAAGTGTTAATTGACTAAGAATGGTTATATTTATGTGCTAGTGGTATGTTTAAGTGACATGTAATACTATATTATTATAGATTGTGAGTGTGCATGGTGATGGCACACTTACTGCTAATAAATTGATGTGGTTGTGTAGTAGCGTGTTATTATACGTCCGAGTATAATATTGGTTGGATTGTATTTGTGGGATGATATTATATTGAACGTGTTATGTTAATTCGTAATTAGTAATGTGTGTATGCGTATTGCTATTACTATTAGCATGGGCGTTGATTGGTATTTTCAGTAGTAATACTATTGGTGTTGATATTAGTATTAGAAATACTATTTGGATATGACATGATGGTTATTTATAGTGTGTATACTTTAGGAAAGGAGATACGAGCGTTACCCTTACGTTTTCCCGGTGTCTTAGCCGATAAGATTCCGAGGATGGAATCGTCTTTAAGGTGGGTAGGATGTAACGACCGATTTTTTTACCGTTATTATCATCTATTTTTATCTAGTATATTATCTTTCCCGTATCCGTAGTCTGATGTTCCTACCCGTGCCCGTACCGTATTATTATTACCTTATTATCATGAACCCTTTATATTAATTATTTTTATAAAAAACATCTCTTTATATAATCAAATTAAATTTTAAAATTCAGATTCGACTTTAAACTTTTCTAAATGATGAAAAAGAAACTTTCCATTTTTAAATCCTATTAAAACCTAATTGAAAAGCCCTAATGCCCCATTTAAACCTCTTAATTACAATCCTATTAATTATATATCAAAACATTTCCTTATAACTAGCCCCTAACCCATGTGGCCGAACCCTACACAGAGCCCCCACAGCAATTCACGCACAACACCAGAAAAGAAAAAAAAAGAAAACAAAACATAAAGGAATAAAAACTAGACACAAACAACCTATGGCTAGCTCACGAGTTGTACCTTACAAAGCCCACACACCAATGTTTGTATAAGAAGAGACCCAAAGCCAGCTCACGTACTGCCAACCTTGCCCATACTCTTTTTATAGTAATTTTAAACCTAGGGTTACCTTTTGTTTTCCCTACAACACCTAGCTCCTAACCTAAGGCATAGCACAGCCGCCCCCTGATCTCTTCCTCCCTACGTGAGAGAACAACCCCCCAGACCGCCTCCCCTACTTTCTCCTCCCATTGACGCAAGCAGTCGCCCCTGCCATTATTTTTCTCCACGGCACCAAGCCAACGTCGAGCTCCCCTTTCCTCCTGATCCCTTCTCCCCCGAGGCTTCAACCCCCACACCCGCGAGCAACCCTCGCCCAGTCCCCCTCCGTGCGAACTTCTCCCTTGCGGCCTCCCCCACACGCCAGAGCCCCTCCACCTCTCGCATTGGCCATCTCCTGCTTCCCCAACGCCACTCAGGCCGAGCCTCACATCCGCCCAGTTCTCCATCGCCGCAACTCCTCCCATGTCCGAACAACTCGCGAGACAACCCAACAAGCCCGAGCCCTGACTTCATCTCCTCCACGTGCAACACACGCAAACGCCTTCCCCTCGCCCTGTCGTGCGGCCGTCTTCTCCTCCAGCCATCAACAAACTGCCTGCTTTTCCACCCTCCTCTTCACGCCACAACAACCCATGCCCAGCAACGCCGGAGGCCTCCTCCTCGCAGCACACGCGACGGCCTCCTCTCCTCCCCTCGCGCTGTGCCTCCTCCCCGCTTCCTTCATCCGCACACCCCTGCACCGACGCCCAGCAGCCTAGGCCGCGACCTGCCACTCGCTGCTGCCACACTCAGATCCAGCGACTCCTCGTGCCGCTCACCATCGCTCGCCGCTCTCTTTGCCATCGTAGACCGCCACATACCCCCCTGTAAACCAACGGAAACATGCAACGTGAAGTAACGGCGAGTTCACGTAAGTTGTTATGAACAGAGCATCAAAATAGTTTACATGTCTTTTTATCATCATTAGGCTTCTTACTCTTCCTATGTCCATCACCCTTGCTTGTGTGACATGCACTGTCTTTGTGTTCAACGAAGAGTCACCTAAAAGAGCCCAATCCATACCTGTTACTGTCGCATGCGTATGATACATATCGAGGGAGCCTTTTTCTCCTTACGCCATCAAGATTTCGTTTGTTAGACAAGTTCTCATATTATGTAACCAACTATGAGTTAATTAAATCCACGTGAACAATGTTCATGTAGTATCAGCTTAATATTTAGATGTATATCATCATGTATGACCGTAGGTTTACATCTTAATATGTTTAGCTTATTAAAACATGGGTTTCTGTAATGACTATATGTGATGTTAATTTATAACATTTATGTTATAGGTAAATTAGTTAAGTATGTTATATACGTAGATTTTAATATTATGTTAATACCAAATCTTTTGATATCACTAATCCAATGCTGCAGATAAATTACTTATGCCTCATTTCTACCGCCTGGACATCAGAAATCGTCAAAACAGGCAAGTGTGCAGTCAAATATGAATTTTTGAAATTGATGAATATTTGCATCATTTTTACTTTAATGTGTATACCTTGTAAACTGCACGTATGATGACATATGAAGATGTTTTTACAATGTTCTAGACCAAAATGTGACTTTGACATACAACTCGACACGGGTTAAATTTAAACATTGGCAAAATAAATCGTTCTATGTAAAATGTTCATTAAACCAACCTGCTCGAACATTCCTTGTATTTATTATAGATGTGGTAAAATAAGAATATTGACAACATTTAAGCCATGTACATCTTGCTTGGTCACTAAAGAGAGTGACATCGTGAAAATCATGCGCCTCGGAGGCGGAATCGTGAATTCATGATGTCGTGTGAGTCGACTAGGCCGGCTCGTGTTCTGACAAACTTTTGGGTGGGGTTAGGGTTGAGCGGCCACTAGGTGTATGAAAGGTACTCTCCTCAAGAGCACCACCCACATGCGGTGGGTTAGCGTCAATCACGGTAAGCCCCGTGAGGGGAACGACCTTCTCATCACGACCTACAGGCGTGAACCCTAGATTAGAATGCTAACTCTTGACATGAAAACTTGCAACGCTAACTTGGTCATCTTGATAATTGAAATGCTAATGAACTCAAAGAAAAACCCTACTATAATTCTTGCAACTGCTTAGAACTACATGTTAGGGATGTTTACTTTTCATTTCAGTATAATTGTCTCGTTATATTGCTGCAGACACCTTTCTTTTTAAAATGTTTAATGTTTCTTAAATTCGTATCAGCTGCACATCTTGTTTGGGTTGCTAACCTTTTCTTGCAGCCCTTGCTGACATACATTCATTGTTTGTGGATGTATGTCAGATTCAGCGCTTGAGTACCCGGAGGATTCGTGCGTGACGCCTGGCTCGGAGAGCCAGAGTTGATCGTAGACGCCGAGCCGCTTTCTGCGGAAGACTAGAGCCTTCGTCACTGCCTTGAGTTTTAGTTTAGTTCCTTGTAGTAGGATTAGTGCCTTGTCATAGTTTCCTTTTTGGCCATGCTGAGGCCCTGTTGTATTATTTTCTTGTATGAACAATTCTGGAAGTGCCCTTTTTAAATTAATGAAATGTTTTCTGATTGTTCTGATACGCAAAATGCAAGGACCCTTTTCTGTGTTTTTATCACAGACTCTTATTGAACTCGAGCTTCACCGCTCCAGTTCAAGCGGACCGCGTAACGCTCTCGCTTCCTGTGTCTTTTGGGAAGCGGGGCGTTACACGGAGGGAATATTTACTACGTGGGATGAGTTTGCTAGCGCTTTTGTTGATAAATTCTACCCACTGTCCAAGACGGTGAAGATACAGAGCGCACTCATGTCCTTCAAGCAAGGACCGCATGAGACTCTATACGAGGCATGTGAGCGCTTTAAAGATCTCCAGCATCAGTGCCCCCATCACAGCATTGAAGCATGGGAGCTAGTACACAGCTTTTATAATGGACTCCAACCGGGCATTAAGCAAATCATATATGCAACCGCCAACGTAGCCATTCTATCCAAGACACCGGATGAAGCTACGGCCCTATTAGAGGAGATGGCCTCTAATAATCAACAATGGGGCGACGAGCGAGGGCAATCTTCTACCTCCTTGAAGCCAACAAGCATATATGTGGCCAAGGTCATAGCAGAGCTTTCCACTAAGTTTGACTCTCTCCACAAGGTCATGGAGAGATTGGAGAAGTTGATCACCGAGCCACATGGAGCTCCCGCCACATCTACGCCAGGAGGCAACATGAGCGATTGGCAAGACCAATCTCAAGATATGTTCGTAGGAGGAGAGCATGGAGAAGGAGCCTTAGAGCAAGTGCAATATGTTGTAGGGAACTCCGGTTATTGGGCCAACCCGGCCGTAAGGAATCATCCGGGATTTTCGTATGCGAATAATGAAGGGGCTCTAAATCTGCCACCGCAACAACCTCAAGCTAGGCCTCCACCTCCACAACCTCAATACCAACCGAGGGGGCCGTCACAACAAAGCTACCCGCCTAGGCAACAAGCAGGACCATATAGGCCGCCAGGTTATAACCAAAGTTGGAGAGCTCCAAACCCACCACAAGCACAACCAAGATCGGATCATGAAGCTAGGGTGGAGGAATTCATGGCGGAGCAAAGAAAAATAAATGCTAGGTTGACGGCACAACAAGACTCGCTCAATACCGTCGTTGTGCAAATAGGAGAGCAACTTGCGTTGCTTAACAAAAACACTCAACAATTTTCGGCTCAACCGGAGCCCAATCCATGGAGCAATACCGGCCACATAAATGCGGTGGTGGCGGTTACTACTAGGGGCGAGAAGGATACCACTCCTGCCATGGTCCAAACCAAGGAGCCGTGGTAGAGATTTTGGATGACAAAGAGCTGGCTATTGAGGAGGAGAGCACAAAAGAGCCGCAAGAAGGTGGAAATTCTGAAGTTAAGAAACCAAATGAGGAGCGCACCTACATGCCCCCGGTGCCCGTTCTGCAATGGTTGGCGAGAGCTAAAATTGAGAAACGGCTCGCCAAGTTCCTTGAATACTTGAGGGGAGTAAGCCTCAACATACCTTTCTTGGATGCTATTGTATGTTGAGGCTTACTCCCCTCAAGTATTCAAGCGAAAAGAAAGGTCTACAATAGCATCCACTGGGCATGTAGCATCCAAGAAAGGTATTTTCTTGAAGGACTTAATATCGGGAAAGAAAAGAAAGGAAATGATAATGCTTACCGAGCAAGGAACTTGGTTCACCCGGAGGGAAAAGGAGCCTACGAAATTCAAGGATCCCGGAAGCTTTTGCATCCCATGCACACTTGGAGGAGTCCCACTACAAAAGGCTTTGGTAGACTTGGGAGCAAGCGTGAGCCTAATGCCCCTAAGCATGTTTCAGAAATTGAATACTGAGACTGACTTGAAGCCAACAGATATGAGAATACAACTTGTAGATGGTCAGGTTACTAGGCCAGTAGGGATTGCGGAGAATATCCCGCTCCAAGTACCGGGAGGAATATACTTGTCGTGCGACTTCGTCATTATGGACATCAAGGAGGAGGGCGACACTTCAATTATACTCGGACGCCCATTTTTAGCCACCGCTGGCGTGATAGTCGACATGAGAGAGGGTACTTTATCTTTGAATGTAGGAAACATCGAGGTTGAGTTCCATATCCCTAAAGCTATGAAGCCTATACCCTACCAAGAGGAGTTGGACTATGTGGACCTCCTTGACGAGATGATCGATGAAGCCATTCCACATTCTATTGGCGCTCTACATGATGACGGCCTTGAAGAAGGCCAAACTTCTAGCATTGGAGAAAAGTTGGAGGACCCCATGGATGGCTCTATGGCCGATGACAAAGACGACGCTGATGTCGCGAGGATTAGGGAGCTATGCAAGCTCTCCACGGCCAACAATTCAAAGAAAGCTCCGCCGAATAAAAGATCGGCGTCACCGGTAAAGAAGAAGATTGGTACTTGCTCAAGTTTGGGGGACTTATCTCCCAACTCTACCCATAATGAGGGGATGCCGAGGAAAGCCCACGAGCATCAACAACCAAATCCAAGTGGCCTTCCCGGAAAGTTTGACGGGTGCATCTCGCATGCACCCAACATCACGCACTAAACGAAAATTATAAGGGGTCGAGCTCATGATCTTAAACGAGTGCTTGTCGGGAGGCAACCCGACGGTTTTATATCATTCTTAGTTTATTTTTATTTTAGATTTTTCTTAGTGTTTAGAGTCTATCGTCTATAAAAATCGTGACAACGGGCTCTATTTTTAATGACATGAGATGGAGAACGAGAAATCATTCATATGGAGGATAGCCATGGCAAGGGAGAGCGCTCCAGGAACGTGCTCAGGCCTCAGGAGAAGGAAGAGACTGACGAGAGGAGGAAAAACAGAGATTGGCGCAAAAACAGAGAGCCGTTGCAGAAAACAGGAAGCCATTCGGCCGAGTGACATTGTCACTCGGCCGAGCAAAGACTCTACTCGGCCGAGTAGAGTACCGATCAGGGAAGATCCTACAGACCAACTCTCTGTTATTTTTTGCGACTTACAGTATAATTTTCCACTCGGTCGAGTGATTTGACACTCGGCCGAGTGAATCTGATACCCTCCACGCCAAAAAAAAATTGATGAGTGGCCTTGCCACTCGGCCGAGTGGAACTTGTCCATTCGGCCGAGTGGTAGAAGTCCCTTGGCCGAGTCGTAAGTTGCGGGAGTTTATTTCGAAAATTTTTCATATTGAGCCACTCGGCCGAGTGAACTCTTCACTCGGCCGAGTCGCTACTCCTTATATATACGCTGCGGGCTGCACGAATTTCGAAAACCCAAAATCCCCAAATATTTTCGCCCAGCGCCCGAGCCTCTTCAGCTTCCCTCGCCCGAATCACCGCCTACCGTCGCCCTTGCCGTCGCTCTGCCGACGACCGACGACCGCCGCCGGTCGCCGACGTCACCCCGCCGCCGATCATCACCGGCGCCGCCCCCCCTCCGCCGGTCATCCCCATTTCACCCCAAATTCATTTTTTCTTCTCCATTCTCCCAATCCGCATCCCCATTGCGCCCCAAATCCCAATTAATTCATATATATATATATATATATATATATATATATATATATATATATATATATATATATATATATATATATATATATATATATATATATAGGAAAATTTTCAAATGAGAACATTTCGCACCGTGCGAAAATGTTTTTATCTTTTTTTTGAAATTTTTTTTTTCAAAAATTCTTTTTTCCACCCTCATTATATGTTATTATACCCCCCTCAAAAAATAATGGTTGAGAAATAATGTCATTTGGCCTTCGATCAAGCCATTTCATCAAATTCGCACGTTTTGAGACCGTTAAATTTGTAACGGGTGGATGTGTGCTCTAATGCCCAACGGGTTCACCCATTATTTTCCCTGGGGTATATAATTGAATGGATTAAACATCAAAAAAAGAATTTTTGAAAAAAAAAATTTCAAAAAAATAAAAAAAAGTTTTCGCACGGGCTTTCGCACGGGATTTTTCGCAACCGAAGATCACTCTATATATATATATATATATATATATATATATATATATATATATATATATATATATATATATATATCTATTATCCTCATTCTTCCTCATGTATTTTGATTATCATTCGCTGATTTGATTCTTTGCGTTTCAGGTTAGCTTGGGGGAGCTTGGGGGAGGTTCTGGACACACTCGAAGCTTTGCGAAGGAGGCGTTTCTTCGCACACTTCCATTATTTGCTCTCCCGTCGTGCTCGGTTACACTCGTTCCCATTTATTTCAGCAATTCACATATTACTTAGGTGGGCACGTCTCGTGGCACACATGCCGCCACGTCTTAGGCCATGCACTCGGGAGCCCGCTTCCAAGCGGAAGAGGTCAGGCGATCCTGGTCCCTCTTCCGCTAGGGCGGACTCCCCGCCACCCAGCCCACCCCCACCTACAACGCTGCCTCCTGTCGATCCCATTCCACCACCTGCACAGCCTGCCTATGCTATCGATTCGATGGGGATTACGTTCAGGGATGACGCACACCGCGCCAGATTTGAGCGTATCTCCCACCGCTCGATTGTACCCTCTAGGTTCACGCACCTAGCTGACTTTGCCCACCTAGGGGTACTCGAGGGGTTGCTCACATTGTACGACAACGTGGGATGGCGTGACTTTTTGTCTGTGTCGGCGGACACCTACATCTGCCTGACGTTAGAGGTCCTTAGTTCCATTGCCCGGACCCCTGGGGGATGCTCCTTTTGACTGATGGATCGAGAGTGTGAGATCACTCTTACATGCTTAGAGTGTTCTTCTAGTGGCCCGTTGTACCAGTCCCAGACCGAGCTTACGCTCCCACGCACTTCCCACCCCCATCGTTCGACACGCACGCCTTTTGGATACGGATCACGGGATCTCCCCTCGCCTTTGACCCCAGTAGGGCCAAGGCATCTGCCATTCTCCACCCC
>CM061133.1:174786910-174811910 GCA_030789695.1 Scilla litardierei | reverse complement strand
TCGTCTAACTGACACCGACTAAAATCTAACAGTGAACAGTGTCTGTACAGGGAAGGCATGATTAGTCGGTCTGTGAAGACGCGTCGACCGACTAGTTTGGAATCTAGTCGGTCGGTGAACGTTCATGAACCGACTAAAGGTCGAATAAGATAGATAATGAGTACTGACAGTTAGTCGGTCTGAGAAGAAACTCTAACCGACTAGTTTCTTAACTAGTCGGTCGATAGTTGTTCTTTGACCGACTAACTGTAAACAGTAACTCAGTCGAAATTTACTGAGAAGAACTAGCCGGTCTGAGAAGTGTTGCCGACTGACTAGATTGCAATCTAGTCGGTTGGCTCCCCTTCATGAACCAACTAAGATGTACCAGAAGTGCCGAATCGAAGCGCGAAGCTTCGGGAAGATTCCTATGGCCTCTAGGATCACTCTAGCTCTAAGATAAGGACACTATGAAGCTTATCGTAAGAATACTTACTCCAAGCCCCATGAGGTATGCTACGGAAGATAAAAGATCGGAAGAAACCAACCGAAAACATCTGACGGAGAAAAACACACAAGGAGGGAACATCTAATATTATATATAATAGTCATTACAAAACCGGTCGTTACAATTCCAGTAACTTGGGCCTTTCTCTGGACGAATTTCCTGTACTACTCGGGCGAGTGTACTTTCTCACTCGGTCGAGTGGGCTTGCTTTGCTCGGCCGAGTATACGCTAAAAACATCGTGTGCATACCCGTTCCGTTCGGCTGAGTAGGGCTTCTTGCTCGGCCGAGTGAGTGGTATAGTCGGCCGAGTGGTGTGCTGTTGAGCCCATTTCTTCTTCTTCTCGCCTCCTCGTTGCTCCTATTGATTTCCTTCTTCTTCCGCTCATCCTCTATCGCTGATAAGTCCTCGAATGAGCCGTGGACGACACCCCTAAGCGCGTCCAAATCCTTTGATCTCAAATTCGCTCCAGATCGCTCCATATTTCCTGAAATATGACAAAAACAAGAAATAGTGAAAAGCAACGCAATATCGTCGAATAATCGTGAAAAATGCAATATGGGCGATCAAAACATCATGAAAACATGCAGAAAAAAGGTATAAAATATGGAGTGATCAAAATCCCCCAAGCTTACCTCTTACTCGTCCTCAAGGAAGAAAAGAAAAAGGTGAACTCGGTGGAAAAAATAAATAAAAGGAAAAACAGAAGCGATAGAAGATAGGAAGGAAAACAAAAGGGAGGTGCTAGATCATTTTCTCAGGACGTGTGTTTTGCTTACGCATATAGCATATGGCGAATATAAAGAACATGCCAAAGATTTTTATCTCGATATCACAATCATATGGATGCATTCGAAATAGAAACCCAAGAATATCAAAATAGTATAAAATACGGAATCATTCTAGAATTAACATCGTCTGAAGCATCTAAAGCGGCATACATAATCATAGACCATACACTTTTCAATTGAATGTTTTCTATCTGGAGTATAAAAGATATCACACAATATGGATCAATAAGAATAGAAAGATATGTCTTTCATGAAATGCATGCTAAGTTTCAATTCCTGGATTTCGTAAAAACTTTTAGTAATCTCACCGAGTATAGAAAATTACCTAGCTTAGGTTGTCATGCACAATCAATTAGTCACTCTCTCTCACATCATTGGATCCTCTCCCCCAAGCATATCTATAAGCGTGGTGGCATAAGATAAATCAATAAGATTATTCCCCATTTTTGAAGCTCCAAAAAATAAAAATAAAAGAGGGGAGAAAGAGAGAAAGAATATGAGATGGGATCATATATGAACTTCTTTTCTCTTTTCTTCTCCTTTTTTTTGTTCTTTTTTTTCAATCATATATACAACTGTGATCCCAAATCAAAAGATAGAAAGATATACAAGAATAATTTTTTTCTTTTTGATTTTCGGGGCATGGAGCATAGATTTTTGTAGCGGGAAAAATGCCAATAATAGAATCGTTAAAGGGAGATTCACCAATGTTTTTAAGTATAGAAATAATGCTTAAGATTTGTGGAGAAAGAAATAAATGTAACACTCGGTTCACTCTATAGAATGTGCACGACAACTTTCAGCAGAGTAATGTAATCTACTCAGTTTAATCACAGAAAGTAAACTAATCCAGTTATATCAACCTAGCATACATTCAATCAACCTGAAAGTGAAGCGTACAATTTTCATGCAATAAGAAGTGATATAAGAAAGGAAAGCAATACTCAGATATAAGCAATCATTGCGTGAAGCTTGGTCTATTTTCTACGAATAGTATACGGTAAAAATCATCAGACTCAGCTAATAAAAGAATTTCATCCATATTCAAACTTGAAAGTGAGGGTTACTATCTTGAATGCACATCAAGACATAGCATATGACATCTGAAATAAAAACTATGGCATGACAAGATAATATGCATATAGAGATAAGCTAACAACCACGTCATCATCATCACAGAAAATTCATCTCTAGAAAAAGGATAATAGAAATAAGGATAAAAGAGAATAAAAACTACTGTACAATGCAGCACACTCAAAAAGTAAGCAAACGTGATGCATGGAGAAAAATGAAGCAGTGTAAAAATGAAGAAGTGTGGGAAAAAGAAAATAAAATGCGACAAAATAAAAAGTGCGTGAGAACTCACTCCCCCAAGCTAAAGTGCACAGTGTCCTCAATGTGCAAAGTGTGCACACCGAGAGGCAAAAAGTGGGTGGGGAGGGTAATGATGCATGCATGAAAATTAAAAATAAAAAGAAAGAAAGTAAAAAGTATGCAATGGGAATGCAAGTGATGCAACCAGAGATCAAAATGGTGTCAGATAGGTGTCTCCAAAAGCACTCCATCACTCCTAAAAAGATATGGACAGATATGAACAAAAAGTGACCAAAACGTGTGTGGAGGAGGGGTGCAAAATCAGCATGCTCAAAAAATATCCAGCGTAACAACAGCAAAAAAATATCGAAGGCATCCAGTGTGTGCCTAGGTGGGTGGGGGTGCACCAGCACCGTCCTATGGCGGAGGAGGTGGTGGGCGTAGTGGCTGCTGGGTGGGTGTGGGTGGCTGAGGCAGACGCGCAAGAATCTGATTCAGGCAAGCCTGAATACTGGAAAGTATAGCGACGCGGGTCTGCACAGCACTGACGGTGGCAGAGAGAGCCCTAAAATATCCTCTGAGACCACTAACTGCCCCCTCAAGAGCATGGATGCTCTGAACAAGGGTGTCGGGGGGAGGTGGAGCAGAGGGTCGAACATGTGAAAAACGTGGATGTCTCACACGGCTACCGTAAAGGATAGGTGCAGCTATGGGGTGGTGCTGGGGTGATGTGCTCTCTAAGTGATGCCCAGCCTCTGTGGGAGGCTGAGACACAGGAATAGTAAATGAAGAAGGAGCGGCAACAGAAACGGCAGTGAGAACGGACAACGAGGCAGGCAGAGAGGTCAGTGACACAGACGTGGGGACAGACGACATGACGCTCTCAGAGAAAATAGCGGCAGTGGGGACAGTCGTGTCAATGGATGGGGAGGCCGTGAAGGGCACAGAAAGTGACTCCCCAGAAGTTGAGAACAAAAGTGAGGACAGGGCCGCCACTGTGGCGGTAAAGGAGGTCTCGCCGCTCTCTAAAATGGTGGTGGGATGCTCAGGGCTCATGGTGGTGACAGGAGCTACGGAGATGGCCACAGTGGAGGTAGTGGTGGTGGACTCAGCTAAAGTGCTCCCAACACTAACAGACGTGTGGACAGAGGTGTCGGGAGGTGCAGACAGAGCAGGTGCAGGCTAAGGAATCACGGGGTCCTGGGGTGGAATGAGTGGCTCATGCTGAGCACCCTCAGGCCCTAGAACGTATGCGACGGGGATAAGGAGATCCATCGCTGGAATCCACACTCCGCTCGTAAGTCCTATATGTGTCCGAGCAGGGCTCGGGGGAACCATGTAATCCGCAGCGAAAGGACCGTGGAGCCACACCCAATGCTCACGACTATGAGGACGCAACATCCTCATCTGGGCCATAATGTCTATCGAAAGTGAAGTGGGGCCCGGTGGTCGAAGCAAGTCAGCAGGTAGGTCGACGTCGGTCATAAGGGCCAAGAGGGTAATTATACCGCCGCAACAAATAGGCGTATGAGCGCCGACAGAAATAATGATGCGGTCCAGGAACCAAATGGTAATATCAATCTCGACGGCGGGGACCAGAGCGTCACTACCCCTATCGAAGACCCTAGGCCGTGTCATCGCATAGAGCATGTAGAGCTCTGGTGTCGACAGTGTCCTGGGCTCGTACCTCGCAAGAAAAGTGGTCGCCATAAGGCGCTGTGCTATGCGGAGGCAGGGGTGGAGAATGGCAGATGCCTTGGCCCTACTAGGGTTAAAGGCGAGGGGAGATCCCGTGATCAGTGTCCAAAAGGCGTGCGTGTCGAACGACGGGGGTGGGATGTGCGTGGGAGTGTAAGCTCGATCTGGGACCGGTACAGTGGGCCACTGGAAGAACGCTCTAAGCATGTCGAGAGTGATCTCGCACTCTCGATCCATCAGTCGAAAGGAGCACCCCCAGGGGTCCGGGCAATGAAACTAAGTACCTCTAACGTCGGGCGGATGTAGGTGTCTGTCGACACAGACAAAAAGTCACGCCATCCCACATTGTCGTACAACGTGAGCAGCCCCTCGAGTACCCCTAGGCGGGCAAAGTCAGCTAGGTGCGCGAACCTAAAGGGTACAATCGAGCAGTGGAAGATACGCGCAAATCTGGCGTGGTGTGCGTCATCCCTGAACGTAATACCCATCGCATCGATAGCGGGGGCAGGCTATGAAGGTGGTGGAATGGGATCGACAGGAGGCGGCGATGTATGTGGGGGTGGGCTGGGTGGCGGGGAGTCCATCCTAGCGGAAGAGGGACCAGGATCGCCTGACCTCTTCCGCTTAGAAACGGGCTCCCGAGTGCGTGGCCTAAGGCGTGGCGGCATGTGTACCGCGAGACGTGACCACCCAACTAATATGCGAAGTGCTGAAATAAATAGGGAACGAGTGTACCCGAGCATGATGCGAGAGCAAATAATGGAAGTGTACAAAGAAACGCCTCCTCTGCGAAGCTCCGAGTGTGTCTAGAGCCTTCCCCAAGCTCCCACAAGCTAACCTGAAATGCAAAGAATCAAATCAGCGAATGATAATCAAAATACATGAGGAAGAATGGAGATAATAGATATATATAGGAATTAATTGGGATTTGGGACACAATGGGCATACGGATTGGGAGAATGGAGAAGAAAAATGAATTTGGGGCGAAATGGGGATTACCGACGGCGGGGGGCGGCGCCGGTGATGATCGGCGGCGGGGCGACGTCGGCTACCGACGGCGGTCGTCGGTCGGCGACGGAGCAGCGGCTTGGGCGACGTAGGCGGTGATTCGGGCGTGGGAAGCTGAAGAGGCTCGGGCGTCGGGTGAAAAGATTTGGGTTTTTTGCGTTTTCAAAATTCGCGCAGACCGTAGCGTATGTATAAGGGAGTAGCGACTCGGCCGAGGAAGAGTTCACTCGGTCGAGTGGCTCAATATGAAATTTTTTCAAAATAAACTCCCGTAACTTATGACTTGGCCGAGGGACTTCTCCCACTCGGCCGAATGGACAAGTTTCACTCGGCCGAATGGACAAGTTCCACTCGGCCGAGTGGCAAGGCCACTCAGCAATTTTTTTTGGCGTGGAGGGTATCAGATTCACTCGGCCGAGTGTCAAATCACTCGGCCGAGTGGAAAATTATACTGTAAATCGCAGAAAATAACAGAGAGTTGGTCTGTAGGATCTTCCCTGATTGGTACTCTACTCGGTCGAGTATAGTCTTTACTCGGCTGAGTGACAATGTTACTCGGCCAAGTGGCTTCCTGTTTTCTGTAACGGCTCTCTGTTTTCGTGCCAATCTCTGTTTTTCCTTCTCCCACCAGTCTCTTCCTTCTCCTGGGGCCTGAGCACGTTTCTGGAGCGCTCCCCCTTGCCATGGCTTTCCTCCATATGAATGATTTCTCGTTCTTCATTTCCTGTCATTAAAAATAGAGCCCGTTGTCACGATTTTTATAGACGCTAGACTCTAAACACTAAGAAAAATCTAAAATAAAAATAAACTAAGAATGATATAAAACCGTCGGGATTTCCTCCCTACAAGCACTCGTTTAAGGTCATGAGATCGACCCCTTATGATTTTCGTTTAGTGCATGAAGTTGGCCGTATGCGAGATGCGCCCGTCAAACTTTACGGGAAGGCCACTTGGATTTGGTTGTTGATGCTCGTGGGCTTTCCTCGACGTCCCCTCATTATGGATAGAGTTGGGGGATAAATCTCCCAAGCTTGAGCTAGTACCAATCTTCTTCTTCACCGGTGACGCCGATCTTTTATTCGGCGGAGCTTTCTTTGAATTGTTGGCCGTGGAGAGCTTGCATAGCTCCCTAATCCTCGCGACATCAGCATCGTCTTTGTCATCGGCCATAGAGCCATCCGGAGGGTCCTCCAACTTTTCTCCAATGGTAGAAGTTTGGCCTTCTTCAAGGCCGTCATCATGTAGAGCGCCAATAGAATATGGAATGGCTTCATCGATCACCTCGTCAAGAGGTCCACATAGTCCAACTCCTCTTGGTAGGGCATACGCTTCATAGCTTTAGGGATATGGAACTCGACCTCGATGTTTCCTACATTCAAAGATAAAGTACCCTCTCTCACATCGACTATCACGCTGGCGGTGGCTAAAAAGGGGCGTCCAAGTATAAGTGAAGTGTCGTCCTCCTCCTTGATGTCCATAATGAAGAAGTCACACGGGACGCATATTCCTCCCGGTACTTGGAGCGGGATATTCTCCGCAATCCCTATCGGCTTAGTAACCCGAATATCCGCAAGTTGTATTCTCATATCAATTGGCTTCAAGTCAGACCCCGTATTCAATTTCCGAAACATGCTTAGGGGCATTAGGCTCACGCTTGCTCCCAAGTCTACCAAAGCCTTTTGTAGTGGAACTCCTCCAAGTGTGCATGGGATGCGAAAGCTTTCGGGATCCTTGAATTTCATAGGCTCCTTTTCCCTCCAGGTGAACCAAGTTCCTTGCTCGGCAAGCATTATCTTTTCCTTTCTTTTCTTTACCGATATTAAGTCCTTCAAGAACTTCGTATATGACGGGATCTCTACAATAGCATCCAAGAAAGGTATGTTGAGGCTTACTCCCCTCAAGTATTCAAGGAACTTGGCGAGCCGCTTCTCAATTTTAGCTCTCGCCAACCGTTGCGGAAAGGGCACCGGGGAAATGAAGGTGCGCTTCTCATTTGGCTTCTTAACTTCAGAATTTCCACCTTCTTGCGGCTCTTTTGTGCTGTCCTCCTCAATATTCAGCTCTTTGTCGTCCAGAATCTCTTCCACAGGCTCCTTGGTTTGGACCATGGTGGGAGTGGTATCCTTCCCGCCCCTAGTAGTAATCGCCACCACCGCATTTATGTGGCCAGTATTGTTCCGTGGATTGGGCTCCGGTTGAGCCGGTAATTGTTGAGTGTTTTTGTTAAGCAACGCAAGTTGCTCTCCTAGTTACGCAACGACGGTATTGAGCGAGTCTTGTGGCGCTGTCAACCTAGCATGTATTTTTCTGTGCTCCGCCATGAATTCCTCCACCCTAGCTTCATGATCTGATCTTGGTTGTGCTTGTGGTGGGTTTGGAGCTCTCCAACTTTGGTTATAACCCGGCGGCCTATATGGTCCCGCTTGTTGCCAGGCGGGTAGCTTTGTTGTGGCGGCCCCCTCGGTTGGTATTGAGGTTGTGGAGGTGGAGGCCTAGCTTGAGGTTGTTGCGGTGGTGGGTTTAGAGCCCCTTCATTATTCGTATACAAAAATCCTGGATGATTCCTTGCGGCCGGGTTGGCCCAATAACCGGAGTTTTGCGCAATATATTGCACTCCTCTAAGGCTCCTTCTCCATGCTCTCCTCCTACGAACATAGCTTGAGATTGGTCTTACCAATCGCTCATGTTGCCTCCTGGCGTAGATGTGTCAGGAGCTCCATTCGGCTCGGTGATCAACTTTTCCAATCTCTCCACGACTTTGTGGAGAGAGTCAAACTTAGTGGAAAGCTCTGCTACGGCCTTGGCCTCATATATGCTTGTTGGCTTTAAGGAGGTAGAAGATTGCCCTTGCTCGTCGCCCCATTGTTGATTATTAGAGGCCATCTCCTCTAATAGGGCCGTAGCTTCATCCGGTGTCTTGGATAGAATGGCTCCGTTGGCGGTTGCATCTATGATTTGCTTAGTGCCTGGTTGGAGTCCATTATAAAAGCTGTGTACTAGCTCACATGCTTCAATGCTATGATGGGGGCACTGATGCTGGAGATCCTTAAAGCGCTCCCATGCCTCGTATAGAGTCTCATGCGGTCCTTGCTTGAAGGACATGAGTGCACTCCTTATCTTCACCGTCTTGGATGGTGGGTAGAATTTATCAACAAACGCGCTAGCCAACTCATCCCATGTAGTAAAGATTCCCTCCACTTGCATCATCAACCAATATAAGGCCTTGTCTCTGAGGGTGAATGGGAAGAGGCGCAATCGGATTGCATCGACCGATACACCGGGCATCTGAAAGGTGGCGCACTTGGACAAGAATAGCTGAAGGTGATAATGTGGATTCTCATGGGAGTTCCCATAGAATGGGTCTTGTTGCATTAAGACCACTAGTCCCGTTTTGAGCTCAAAATTCTTATCCGTCGCCAACTCCGGCATAGCGATGGAAGAAGTAGTTGAGGTAGTCTTAGGCCGTAGCCTATCTCTGATAGATATTATCCTCGCCATACATGTCGCTAATTCTTCCGGTGTCTCCAGTCAGTTCATACAACCGTCCTCTATATTGAGTCTCTTCTCGGCTCAGATCCTCCTTTCAGTACGTTCGATCTCCGGATCAAATATTATATCCTCTGGGTTCGTCGTAGATCTCGTTGTAACGGTCACATACTGACTGTCCGTATTTTAGCGCTTAGTCGTGTTCCGAGTGTGTTTTGTGCATTTGTTTTTATTATTGCATTTCCGCAGTTCGAACGCGTGATCGGACGCCGTATTCACGATCCTCTTGGAGGCGCGATCGCTCCGGTGTTTTCCTTACGGCTTTTGGGTATCGAGAGACGAAGTTGTTGTTTTATCTAACTATTATTACTAATTATTTTCCTAATTAAAACTTTAAGTCAAAGTGAGTCTTAGGTGAATCGTTGGAGATTTCTTTAAAAAAAACGAAACAAATCAAAATTCTAACAGAAACACAACAACTGGGTGTTAATAACAAAACAAAACTTATTATTAGTAATCATTTTTACCCTAAATACTTAAGATCCTAACCTATTGGTTATCAATCCCAACTGCTTCCCATCACCCCCACGTCTCTCGCACATGTCACCCCTCTCTCCATACATGCGGAACCCATGCACAAAATTGTAACTTCTCCATCTTCTTCTTATAAACAGTAGATCTAAGCCCAGGCCATTTTCTGAAATCCCTCTCCTCTCTTCTTCTCAAAGCTCCGATCACCGAAACCTAAACCCCCATTCGCCACCTCCACAGCTCCTCGTAACCGCTTCGGCACCGGACAACTCGTCCCCTCCTCTCGCTGTAACCACCTCTGAGCTCGTTGTTTCCCACCGCGCCCGCAGCCATCGAACCCCACAGACGACCAAGCCCAGTGCCTTGTGTCCCACAGCGCCCACGAGGACCGTTCGCCGCTCGGAGCTGCCACCGACGCCTGCAGCGACGCCTCAGCCATCGACTCTCCGCCGCCGTCCGCACCCCCGCGAGGAGCCCCCAACACGTAAGCTTATATTTTAAAGTTTGAGTCTATTTATAAAACTCTAATTATTATGCATGGTTATGATATTAGATGTCAGCCAGTTGTGTAATTATTGAGGTATGCTAACACATTAATTCATGCAAAATGGGCTCTGTTAGTTATAAGCATATGAATTGTGATCATATGCTTAAGATGTAAACCACATGCCAAGTTAGATAGGATAATTATTACATATATGTTAGGCTAGTGTTTAATTCGAAACCTAGCATGTTAGTTAATATTTCACAGCTTTCACTTTTGGTTTGTAAACTTAGCTGAGCACAATTGAATTCTTAGGAATATTCATAACTTGAAGGCCAGTTTTCAAGTCTGTAGATCTAAATATTCTGGCGATGTAGTTACATCTAGAGTGAAACAAGTCTGACCCCATAAACTTACTCAAATTTCATTAAGGTACTCGTCCAACAAATCCATATTTGATTTTCTTAGTTTTATATGAGACCAGTGACATTTCAGCGCAATGTTGATCAGGAGCACCAGACCCCAACACTAGTTAAACAAGGGAAACAATCAGAGCAGACCTGGGATAAATACTTTGGTGGGGACAAAATGCATTAGTTTGTATGCATGTTATGTTTTAAATGGCTCATTACTTAATATTCAAACTATTTGTTTGCCTCAAGTCAAAGCAATCAAATTTGTTAGGAAGTTAATTTTAGAAAGTAACTAAAAAGTAGTCATCTTTTGATTATATTATGACAAAAACATAAAATTAGTTGTCTTTGATAGATTGCAGGCCTCCTTTCCAATTTAAAAGGGTGCATGTTCACAAAAAGCTTTTGTAAACTTTAGTTAATAATATGATTTGGACACCTCTAGGGTAAAGAACCTAAATAAAGAGAATGAATTACTGTTTAAATTATTTTAGGACGAATCTGATCCAAACATGTGTTTAATCAAAACAGAGAACCAGTCGTTCCATAGCGTAACGCGCGTCGAGACAAACCCACGACAACCGATATCACTGGAAGCAGGCAAGTGAAACTTGCCAACCCTTTTTGTTTAGGCCATGTCCTTAGGCCATTTTCTTGTCTTAGCATAAAAGAGACTAGGCAGTGAAAGGATAGCTGCCTAGACGCCCTTTGATATAGCTTGACAACGAAGCTAGATCCGTCACCTTCATCATGCTTACATGTCATGTTTAAATTCAATTAACGGTACGCGAAATATATGTTCATGTCATTGCATACATTGATAGTTCATCGTGATTGCGTAGCACACGCTACTTTAAAATGTAAGATGCGGCGAGTAGGATCTCGACTCATACACAGTGATCCGGCTAGGTGCACCCCTATGCCAAAAACACTTCCTGGCTCGTGATCCAGAAGATGGGCGCCAGTCCATATACACGTGGAGGGGTAGGGTTAAACGTTCGCTTGAGCGTAGAAGTTAGCCCGTACAGCTACTTCAGCCAAAAGACGGAAACTCTGAGCACAAAGTGAAAATCGTGATAAGTGATTTGTGCATAGTGATTTGGTAGCTTTTGGCTACATCGTGCGTGCTTGTCTTTTCTTTTAAATTGTTGCATCATACTTAAATGTCATGTCATTGCATAATATTATAACTGCTAGGTTGTTAGTTTACTTTCAGTATCCTTGCTCAAGTCTATTTTTAGACTTGCTGACATGTGCCCCTCTCTCTTTTGGGTGTCACGTGTTAGATCCTGAGCCAGAGTTTGTTGCTGGGGACGAGGTGTTTGAGGGCGTCGAGCCTGAGCCAGTGGTTGACGAGGACTTTGTGGACACTGGTGACCAGTCTTAGAGGCTGTTTAGAGTCGCCTGTTAGTTGCTGTTAGTTGTCGGTGCGTAGCACCATTGTTTTACCTTATACTTTTGATTGTTGGCCGTGTTTTGGCCTTAGACTCTTTTCGTTGTAGCCTGGTGGCTTTTCTGGATGTTGAACTTATTATTTATATTTGGACAAATTTTGAGATTGAAATTTATTGCTGTCTCTCCTTTGGTTATTATCTTTGTTCTGTTCGTGGTTACAGGGACCTGCATATGATTTAGTGACGCTTATCAGGCATGCAGCTTCACAGCTCCACTTCTGAGCGGACCTTCTCACGTCTCGTCTTCATTTTAGGGATGCGGGGCGTTACAGGTTTTGTTAGTGGCCCATGCAGGTCCCTTCTTTTCTGTAACTGCGAACTATCGGAACAACAATAATAATATTAGAATGTCCAATAAATAAAGTTCGACATCCGAGTCATAAGCTATGAGTCTAATTTATTTCATTTTCCTATGTCAATAGATGGCTGGGAGACGGAATACCCATGCTGGTGGTGGTGTGCCCCCTCGCGACAAGGAGCCGGATCAGCAGCCCACCAATGGAGAGATCATGCGGATGATGCATCAAATGATGCACGTGCAACAGGGGATGCTGCAGAATGCCCGGAATGTTCCGCCTGCTCGTGCAGCGCCGCCTGTCCAGAATGTCCCTCGCTTCGAGCCTGGAGCGAAGCAGTTTCGGGAGCTGGGTCCCACTTACTTCGATGGGACCGAAGGACCTCTGGCTGCGGATGAGTGGACCAGGAACATGGAGGATAACTTGAAGATGTCAAAGGTCGACCCGGCTGGATGTGTTGACTTGGCGAAGCGACAGCTTAAGGATAACGCTCGGAACTGGTGGGACGCCGAGGAAGAGTTGCTGGAGGAGCCGATATCTTGGGATACTTTTAAGTCCAGATTTGATGAGGAATATTTTCTGAAGGCCGCCAGGAGGGAGATGGCGCAGCGCTTCATTGACCTGAAGCAGGGAAGCTTGACGGTGGATCAGTACCACCAGGAGTTCACTAGGCTGAGTCGTTTCGCACCGAAGATGGTGCAGGATGCTGATGAGAGGGCCCAGAGATTTCTACAGGGGCTTTCTTTGGATTTTCAGAGCTATGTGACTTCTTCTGATGCGGAGACCTATCAGAAGGTTTTGATTGCGGCGAAGAGGCAGGAGCGGATCATGAACCAGAAGAGAGGACAGATTTTTGGAGCTGGGAAGAGGCCTATGGAACAGGTCAGGGCAACGATGAGGCCAGGGTTCAAGCCCAACCAGCCATCTCAGTTTAAGAGGCCAGGTGGGCCTGTTCTGAAGACGTGCAATCATTGCGGGAAGCCGGGTCATGTGAAGGACCAGTGCAGGAGGCTTTTGGGTCAATGCTTGGTCTGCGGCGATGCTTCACATACTCTGAAGGATTGCCCGAGCGCCAAGCTGCCTTGGAAGGCACCTGTTGCAGCACAGCCATTGCATCAGAGGGCACCGGCACCTGCTGGTCGTGGAGCAGCTCTCATACCGCAGAGGCAGGCTTTTCAGCAGGCCATGCAGCCGAGGAGACAGGCTTTTCTGATGACTGCTATGGAAACCGAGACTGTGGATGAGGTTATCACAGGTAATCCTCAATCTAGCTGTTTCTTTCCTTAGTTAGTTTTAGTTATCAGTTTCGTTTGGTTGCTTGCATATGTTTGTTTGCTAGAATAGGGTTTGATTGTTAGATTGTCTGTTAGGTGTAATTCTGGTTTGCACATTTCCTGCACGAGTCCTCTTTGACTCTGGTGCATCGATGTGCATTATATCCTAGAGCTTCGTGGACAAGCATTCTTTGTCGACCTTCCCTCTTCCTAACGTTCGGATATCGTTACAGGGAATGGCGTGATCTTGGTGCATCGTGGTTGCAACTCTTGCCCTTTGGTGGTCTGTGGACATGAGATTTACACTGATTTTATTGTCCATGACATCATCAACTACGATGCAGTACTTGGAATGGATTGGCTTGCGAGTTTCTATGCTATGATCGACTGCCGGAGGAAGAAGGTGGTGTTCGAGATCCCCGGACATCCAGTATTTGAGTTCAGCTGAGGTAGCAGTTCGCTTGGCCCTGTCAGATTTTGGGCTAGACCGGTGGAGATTGTGGCTATGCAGATGGAGCAGAGTAGACCAGCTGTGGTGTGAGAATTCGACGATGTCTTCCCCGAGGAGATGTCTGGACTGCCGCCCGATCGAGCTCTTGAGTTTTCGATTGATCTTATTCCGGGAGCGCAGCCTATTTCAAAGGCACCATATCGTATGGCTCCAGCGGAGTTGGAGGAGTTGCGGAGGCAGCTGGATGAGCTTTTACAGAAAGGTTATATTAATCCTAGAGTGTCTCCGTGGGGAGCACCGGTCTTGCTGGTGAAGAAGAAGGATGGTTCGTGTCGCATGTGCGTGGACTACAGAGAGCTGAATGCTGTGACTATCAAGAATAAATACCCATTGCCGCGAATCAATGACATTTTTGATCAGCTCGGAGGATCGAGGGCAATCTCTAAATTGGATCTGAGGAGTGGATATCACCAGCTGAAGGTAAGGAAGGAAGATGTCCCGAAGACAGCGTTCAGGACGAAGTATGGTCACTACGAGTTCGTGGTTATGACTTTCGATGTAACCAATGCACCCGCAGTTTTTATGAACCTGATGAATCTGATCTTCTACGACTTTCTAGACAAGTTTGTCGTTATCTTTATTGATGACATTCTGATCTATTCAAAGTCGGAGGAAGAACATGCATCGCACTTGAGGACAGTGTTGGAGATTTTGAGGAAGCATCGTTTATATGCTAAGTATTCGAAGTGCGAGTTTTGGCTGGACAGAGTTGCTTTTCTCGGGCATGTGGTGTCAGGTGATGAGATTTCAGTGGATCCCGAGAAGATTAAGGCTATCAGAGAGTGGCTTGTTCTGCAGTCAGCGTCCGAGATCAGGAGTTTCCTTGGGCTTGCAGGTTATTATCGGCGTTTCATTAAGGATTTTTCTCGGATTGCTGAGTCGATGACCAGACTGACGAGGAAGGATGTATCTTTCGTCTGGTTCGATGATTGTGAGAAGGCCTTTTCTATTCTGAAGGAGCGGTTGACGACTGCCCATGTTCTTGCTGTGCCCAACTGAAGTGGAGGATTCGAGATCTTTTGCGATGCTTCTGGCAAAGGTCTTGGATGTGTGTTGCATCAGCATGGGCACATGGTTACGTACGCTTCTTGTCAGCTTAAGGCTAATGAGAAGAATTACCCGACACACGATTTGGAGTTAGCCGCTGTCGTGTTTGCACTGAAGATTTGGAGGCACTTCCTGCTGAGTGAGAAGGTGAAGATCTTCACCGATCACAAAAGCTTGAAGTACATTTTTACACAGAAGGAGCTTAACATGTGACAGCATCGATGGTTAGAGCTTATGGCAGACTATGAGATTGATCTGCAGTATCACCCTGGCAAGGTGAATGTGGTTCCAGATGCGCTGAGCAGACTTCCAGCGGTGATGATGTTGACTTCGCAGTGGAGATTACAGCAGGATTTTTGCGAGTCTGTGACCGGCGACCCGTTTACGGTATGGGCGCGGTGTCGTTTTACTGCAAGTGCACGGTTAGTGTAGGGTGCAGGTTTATCAAACTCAGAGAGGTGGATGGCTTGAGTGGCTACTAGCCTCGCATAGGTTATGTGCTAGCTACACGGATAATGTGGGTGGAAGTGTAGAAATAAAAGAAAGAAATGAAAAGACACGAAAGGAATCCCCGCTAACACGGGCTAGAGCACTCATGACACTTGGCATTTGACTTGACCCAGGGTGAGACATTGCCCCAAAAGGTGGTACCTAGCGTCCATGGCCCGATATTCCGGTCGGTTCCAAGCACGCTAGGCCTACCCGGTTCCGGATGGTGGGCATTCCCATGTCCATTAACACCTTCCGCAACCGGGAGCATTAAGGCCACAATGATATCTCCTAACATTTCGTCCAAGCCGTTCCCACGCGCGAGGACTCGATGTCAACACTAGGGGCGTGAGCTATGGCTAGGGAGTCAACCGCCAAGTTTATTCCCCCTTGGCCCGACGGTCAGAGGCGGTCTTTTTCCCGCCAATGACAATGAAACGCCCCCGTGTAACCCTAATGGCCAAATAGGTCAAATGTGATTTCTAGCAATACATCGAAGCGGATCTTGACTGGACAAGCACCGGACCCCAACCCCCAACACAACTAGTGTGTTGCCGTACGAATTAGACCCAGATTGCTAGAAATCCCCATTGACACATTTCATCGAACACGTGCCATGCAACCAAGTCAAATGAAACAAACCAAGCATCAATCCTACCCTAACCCATATTAGGGTTCATCAATACTACTCCATGATGAAAAACATATAAACAAACAACACAAAAGACATACAAACATTCATCATGAAGCAAAAAAAATACAACACAAAAAATGGAGAACAAGAGAAAGAAATACTTATCTTGATTTTGAACCTCCAATCCAATACAAGACTTATTACAAGAGAAAACCTAATCTAACCTAATCTAAACTCACAAGAGAAAGGGGCAAAAAGCCCTAAAAACTGAGAAGGAACTCTCCAAAGTCATGCCCAAACCCCTATTTAAAAGCCCCCAAAAAACTCTTAACAGTTCGGGTCCGAAACCCACTCAAAACTGTCAAAACAGGCCCACCCGATCGGGTGAAAACTCACCCGATCGGGTGGAATAAACAGAGAGCACGAAACTGCTGAAATTGACTTCAACCGATCGGTTGGACTCCCAACCGATCGGTTGAAGTGAAATTTCAGACAGCAGCCAATTTCAGCACATAGCTGCGCTCAAAAAATTCCAAAAAAATCTAGAAAAATCGGATTTGGGCATGCGACCTATCGTTGAAAATCTAACGACGATGCCGACGCTAGAAAAATAAGAGATCACCCAAAATCCCTCTGGAATGGTAGAAGATCTTCAATGAGTGCATCAGCAGCGTGCAAAGGCGGAAGAAAAGGCCACCCGATCGGTTGAAACATCAACCGATCGGGTGAGCCGCTTGTTGCTTTGGCCATCGGGCTTCGGGAGCTTCAACCGGTCACTGAAGAGAGCAGGTGGAGCCGTCGGTTCGATCTTTGAGGCGATGCGGCTACAGATGAACCGATCGGGTGAGATGTCACCCGATCGGTTGGAACTCAGCTCCAAATTCCCGAGAATTGGGGCGTTTGAACTGGTCACTGAACCGATCGGGTGACCTCTTGGCCGCTCCAACTTGTGTCCAGGTGGTGCACGCGTGCATCACCCGATCGGTTGGAAATGACCAACCGGTCGGGTGAGGGGCTGCAAGATGAGATCTTCGTCGTTTGACCCCCTGGATCACGCGTGACTCCTCCCGTTGCTCCGGCGACTCATGATATTGTCGTTTTATGTCCCAAATGCTGTAAATTCCTGCAAAATACGAAAAAACACCGAAAAGTGAAAGAAAACAAGAAAACACAAGAAAACACGAGAAAACGAATAAAAGACGGCGGAAAATACGGAGAAACACGGAAGAAAACGTGCGCAAATATATGAAATATAAACACACGTCAAAATCCCCCAAGCTGAACTCTTCCTCATCCTCGAGGAAGACGAGTGAGAGTAGGAGCTCGGAGGGAGAAAATAGAGAGAAGGAGAGAAAAAGAGAACTCTATATCCTAGATCGTCCGTAAGGGCCAACAAAATCAAACACGCCACACGAAGCAAGCATACGACAAAACACAACACTAAACCAAGGAATGTGAGTCCAAACAAGTGTCGTGGGCCCACGCAGTGAAGCGCGAGTGAGCGTGGTTATGTGCTAGCAGATGGTGTCACTATCTACGATGTGCAATAAAGCTCCATATACACATACCCAAAGAAAGACCCAAATATCGATTCAATTTGAAATTGCGGTGAATATTAGCTCAAGCATGCATGAGAAGAGTATAAGAATAGAAGCGTATCATGCATCGGGGACTCCACATCTAGGGACTAGGAAATCACCACACTATAGCCTAGGTAATCGCTAGAAGGTCCCTATGCCAAGTGTTTTCGAAAACGATGGAGGTTGAGAAGATGTGGAGTAGAACACTCGGTGCAAATTCTCGCATTCCCCTTATTCACGGCAAGTAGGAAAATATTCACACTGGAATTTTTTTTGGGTTTTGGGTATTTGTATTTTTTTTCTTTTCTTTTCATTTCTCATCTTTTTGGGTTTTTCTTTTCTTTTCTCCTTTTTTGGATTTTTGGGAATTGGGATATTTACATGTGTACTCTCCCAAGTGGGAGAACGGTACACGACGAGGGGATTTGCACCAAGTAAAATAAAAATGAAATCGGATTCTAAAAACTTGGGCAAAGGAGATATTTCTCGTTAATCAGAGCATAGGCTAAATGGGTTATCCTAGTCCTTGTTTGTGGAATCCCGACACATGCGAATTGAAATATACGATATAAATATAGCATGCATATAGAAGCAGATAGTAGAAGCAAATACCGCATATTCAAATCGAAGCATGATAATCTAGGGGTCAACCAAGGATAGGTATATAAAACATAATCACAAGGTAGAAGCACACCAAATGCTAGTCACGACACACGACTCACAAGAAAGCTAAGTGGACCCACGATGCATGAAATGCAAGAGGACTCGGCTTCCTGAGGTTAGTGAATGTGATTCTCGAAGCCGTGCTAGGTGTGTGTGTGATTTTGTGGTAATTCATCATATGGGGTCATCTCTAGGAGAGAGAGAACAAAAGAAGAAAGGAAAAAGAAAAAGAAAAAGACGGAGAAAAACGACTCAAATAGCGAAGAAAAAAAGACAAATGACGCACGAAGTGCGACTCCCCCAAGCTAAAACTTGCATTGTCCTCAATGCAATAGTAGTGAATACGGGAGGGCAATGAAAATGGGGGGGGGGGGTAACGCACCGACACAAAAAATGAAAAACACGAAAAACACACGAACGAAACTGGAAAATAAAGAGAAAGAAACATATAAAATAAAAGATATAAAACGCAACGAAGGACTCAAAGACACAAACACACGACAACGACACACGAAAACATGCACACAAAATTCGATTTCCCCCAAGCTGAACATGACAATGCTAGCAAAATGATATGACCAATGGGGATGTAGAGATATGCTAGGGGAAAATTGGAAAAGAAAGAAATCAGAATGCAGGAGAGACAGTGCTCGTTCTCCTCGGAAGAGGATGGGGGTGAAATGATAGAAGGGCATGACATGAAGGGTTATTAAGATGCAAAAGCAAATCCTAGATACGCTCCCCTCGCTAATGAGAGGAGACGAGATTATTCAAATCTAAACTAGAAAGCGGTAAATTTTTACACTACTGGATTAGGATACACCTGAGCATAGGCGGATCCAAGATCTGAAGTGGGGCAGGTAGCTGCTCTAACTGCTCCTTCTGTGGCTCCGCCAGAAGCGATGTGCCACGTGTGCCAATGGACCCAAGCAATGCACCTCCAAGCATCCCTCGTAGGTGTCCACCTGTGACCTGCAAAGGACGATGTGCATTAGTCCATGGCAAAAAAAATTTCCCCCAAAAAAAAGTATCCCAGAGATAATCGTCAAAATAAGATGGAAAAATAGTGAAAGTGTGACGAATACTCCCTGAGGATGGGTCGCTATCCTCTGTACTAGCGACGACCAAATCCTCGCTCTCCATGAGAAGTGGCTCTCCAGGTGGTGACACACCACAGCATACCTCAGGGGAAGTAGATCACGTGTCCTGCGAGAGATATGGTATGTCAAATATATACGAGTCTAAAGACATAGGAAGTGAAAAGCGAGACTCAAAAGTGGAGTGAGAGTGAGTATGAAAATCTCCCTAAATAGGGGCAATATGCTCAAGTAGATCCTCAGCCGCAGAAGAATTGGAGAGCGACGGTAAAGGTAGATGTGACTCGGGCTCCATGGAGTGGACCATCGTATCCAAGCCCTCATGCACGACCTCCTCGATGATATGCTCATACTCCTCCATCTGCCCGATGTCCTGAATGACATCCTCATAGTTGACCACCGACCATGGAGGAAGCTGTGACAGAGATGGCTGTGGAGGTGGATGTGGAGCGGACCCCTCGTATGTGGTCGTGGTGTCCTCGTCCTCACGCACATCCTCCTCGCCGGTATGCATAATCTCTGTAAACTCCTCAGTGCTCTCATAGGACTCATGTGGGGTATCCATATCAAGACAAGAAATCTCTCCCACAGATCCTAGATAAATCTCCTCATCCTCACTATCATCATCAAAAAATGCTTCGTCATCCAAGTGGTAGTGATGGAAAAATGGGGGATCAGCATGAGATGTGTCTATGGTGGCCGACGGCATGGTAGTGTCAACCATGAAAGTAGGTATATCCTCTCCTTCATCCCCTCTCCTCGGTGTAGGCTCGATGATTGGTACCATGAAGTTTTGTAATAATTGGCCTTGGTTAAACATGGCACTTTGAAGGAGAGACACGAGGCTTGATTCTTCTTGTGTTTGTGGAGGGGTATAAGGTTGAGGAAATGGATGGGAGGTGTTTGGGCTAAGGTTGTGGGAAAATGTTTGGCCTTGGAGTGGGGGGAGGCTCTCAAGCGTAAATGGGCAATCATAATACACGTGCCCCGCCATCCCACAAGTCTCACAAACCACAACTGGATAAGGATCGTATCCTCCCATCTGAGCATCGAAATTTGATCTCCACATGGTAATATCAAAGATACGTGGACAACAAAAATAAGAAAACTAGAGAGGAGCGTCAATAGTACAAGAGAATAACAAAAAGATAATATAATGGTGGGGGAAAAATTTCTTGGTTATTGAATATTTTTTTAAAAAAATAAAAAAAAGAAAATGAATTTTTTTGTGTTTTTATGCGTAGTCTAACGAACCCAAGCTAAGCTAATATCAAACCGAACGCCTCCCCGGCAACGGCGCCAAAAACTTGACTGGCGCCCCGTTTACGGTATGGGCGCGGTGTCGTTTTACCGCAAGTGCACGGTTAGTGTAGGGTGCGGGTTTATCGAACTCAGGGAGGTGGATGGCTTGAGTGGCTACTAACCTCGCCTAGGTTGTGTGCTAGCTACGCGGATAATGTGGGTGGAAGTGTAGAAATAAAAGAAAGAAATGAAAAGACACGAAAGGAATCCCCGCTAACACGGGCTAGAGCACTCATGACACTTGGCATTTGACTTGACCCAGGGTGAGACATTGCCCCAAAAGGTGGTACCTAGCGTCCATGGCCCGATATTCCGGTCGGTTCCAAGCACGCTAGGCCTACCCGGTTCCGGATGGTGGGCATTCCCATGTCCATTAACACCTTCCGCAACCGGGAGCATTAAGGCCACAATGATATCTCCTAACATTTCGTCCAAGCCGTTCCCACGCGCGAGGACTCGATGTCAACACTAGGGGCGTGAGCTATGGCTAGGGAGTCAACCGCCAAGTTTATTCCCCCTTGGCCCGACGGTCAGAGGCGGTCTTTTTCCCGCCAATGACAATGAAACGCCCCCGTGTAACCCTAATGGCCAAATAGGTCAAATGTGATTTCTAGCAATACATCGAAGCGGATCTTGACTGGACAAGCACCGGACCCCAACCCCCAACACAACTAGTGTGTTGCCGTACGAATTAGACCCAGATTGCTAGAAATCCCCATTGACACATTTCATCGAACACGTGCCATGCAACCAAGTCAAATGAAACAAACCAAGCATCAATCCTACCCTAACCCGTATTAGGGTTCATCAATACTACTCCATGATGAAAAACATATAAACAAACAACACAAAAGACATACAAACATTCATCATGAAGCAAAAGAAATACAACACAAAAAATGGAGAACAAGAGAAAGAAATACTTATCTTGATTTTGAACCTCCAATCCAATACAAGACTTATTACAAGAGAAAACCTAATCTAACCTAATCTAAACTCACAAGAGAAAGGGGCAAAAAGCCCTAAAAACTTAGAAGGAACTCTCCAAAGTCGTGCCCAAACCCCTATTTAAAAGCCCCCAAAAAACTCTTAACAGTTCGGGTCCGAAACCCACTCAAAACTGTCAAAACAGGCCCACCCGATCGGGTGAAAACTCACCCGATCGGGTGGAATAAACAGAGAGCACGAAACTGCTGAAATTGACTTCAACCGATCGGTTGGACTCCCAACCGATCGATTGAAGTGAAATTTCAGACACCAGCCAATTTCAGCACATAGCTGCGCTCAAAAAATTCCAGAAAAATCTAGAAAAATCGGATTTGGGCATGCGACCTATCGTTGGAAAGCTAACGACGATGCCGACGCTAGAAAAATAAGAGATCACCCAAAATCCCTCTGGAATGATAGCAGATCTTCAATGAGTGCATCAGCAGCGTGCAAAGGCGGAAGAAAAGGCCACCCGATCGGTTGAAACATCAACCGATCGGGTAAGCCGCTTGTTGCTTTGGCCATCGGGCTTCGGGAGCTTCAACCGGTCACTGAAGAGAGCGGGTGGAGCTGTCGGTTCGATCTTTGAGGTGATACGGCTACAGATGAACCGATCGGGTGAGATGTCACCCGATCGGTTGGAACTCAGCTCCAAATTCCCGAGAATTGGGGCGTTTGAACCGGTCACTGAACCGATCGGGTGACCTCTTGGCCGCTCCAACTTATGTCCGGGTGGTGCACGCGTGCATCACCCGATCGGTTGGAAATGACCAACCGGTCGGGTGAGGGGCTGAAAGATGAGATCTTCGTCGTTTGACCCCCCTGGATCACGCGTGACTCCTCCCGTTGCTCCGGGGACTCATGATATTGTCGTTTTATGTCCCAAATGCTGTAAATTCCTGCAAAATATGAAAAAACATGGAAAAGTGAAAGAAAACAAGAAAATATAAGAAAACACGAGAAAACGAATAAAAGACGGCGGAAAATACGGAGAAACACGGAAGAAAACGTGCGCAAATATATGAATTATAAACGCACGTCAGTCTGGTATTGAGATTGTTCTTCCTGGAGAGACCTCTTCGTTGATGAGTATGCAGATACAGTAGACGATTGTGGATAGGATCAAGGCTGGGCAGGCTGGAGATCCGAAGCTGGTGAAGATTCGGGGGCAGGTAGAAGCCGGTCTGTGGACTGACTTCTTGATTCATGAGGATGGCTCGCTGAGGTATGGAGCCAGGTTGTGTGTGCCAGCTGGAGATATCAGAGAGGAGTTATTAGTTGAGGCACACAGTTCGCCGTATTTTGTACATCCTGGTGGTACCAAGATGTACAAAGATCTTCGTCTAAACTATTGGTGGCATGGTATGAAGAGGAGTGTGGCTCGGAGTGTAGCCAAGTGTCTGGTTTGCCAGCAGGTAAAGGCGGAGCATCAGCGTACGGCAGGGTTACTACAACCACTTCCGATTCCGGAGTGGAAGTGGCAACACATCACTATGGACTTTGTGACTGGACTGCCTCGGAGTTCGAAGCAGAATGACGCGATTTGGGTGATCGCAGATCGATTAACCAAGTCTGTGCACTTTATTCCTTTCCGAGTAGGACAGTCCACTTGTAACGACTGGTTTTCTTGTATGGATTTTATATATATATATATATATATATATATATATATATATATATATATATATATATATATATATGGTTGCCTTCTCTTTGGTTGTGATTTCCATTTCCGTCTCGGTAGTTTTCATTTTCGTTTGTTTCGTTGTGATTCTCTAGATTCTTCCGTCGATCGTCGAGTTTGGAGTAAGTCATTCATGACGGGCTTCATATCGGTCGTATCTTACTATTAGATTGAGCCTAAGAGTCTTAGGAATCGATCCCGGAGCCTCGTGCTCCATTTCGGAACTTTCGGTGCACGTTAGCCGGTACAAGAAGGGGAACCGACCGACTAGATGACGATCCAGTCGGTCGGTAAACCTTCATGGACCGACTAGTGGGCTTTGTTAATTATTTAGGAGTTACTGTTTATCGTTAGTCGGTCTAAAAACATTTGTCGACCGACTAGGTTGCAAACTAGTCGGTCAGCAATCATTCTTTAACCGACTAGCTCTATGATCATTTTTGATACCAAGTACTGTTCATTCTTAGTCGGTCTAAGAACGTTAGTCGACCGACTAGATGAGAAACTAGTCCATCAGTATTTGTTCTTTGACCGACTAAATCTAAATCCTATTTTTCGTCAGGAGTTACTGTTTACACTTAGTCGGTCTGCGTTGGTCAACCGACCGACTAGTTCCCAAACTAGTCGGTCAGTGATTGCTCTTTGACCGACTAATCAGTGTCAAAACCCTAATTTCTGGGCAGCCGCAGGATTCTTCCTATAAATAGACCCGATCACTTTCACTTTCTTTCTTTTCTCCTGAGCCATTGTCTTCCCCAAATCCTTCTCCATCTTCCCCAAACCCTTCCTCCTTCATCTCAAGCCTATCTCCACCATCCCAAGCTACATCTCACCTCCATTGGCCAAGCTTCAATCTCCTCTTCAAAACCCCCTTTAATCCATTTTTTCCAGATTTTCCCCGTCATTTCAGATCTGAGCCGTGGTTCCCGGATCGTTCATCCGTTGCCGTGGTTGCTCGGCATCGATCTTCCGCTTCTATACGGTAGTGTTCGATCCTTTAATGTTTTCACAACCCACATTGATATTTGTGAAACCCTAATAAAATGGTTATTAGACATCATAGGATTCAATTAAGAAACCGGTTCTAGATATCTTTTCTAATGTTGTTACTCTATAGTAGTGGTCCATTCACCGTAGATAACATTTGTGTGACGTGCTTGTCGACCGTCCTCGTCGGTATCAGGCAAGTGAAACTTGCATCTCTTGATTTGGGCCATGTCTTAGGCCATTGCCTTGCTTTAGCGTAAAAGAGACTAGACGGTGAAAGGATAGCCGTCTGGACGCCATTGACCTAGCTTGACAACGAAGCTTGGTCCGTCACCTTCATCATGCTTGTATGTCACGTTTAATTTCACTTAACGGTATGCGTATTAACTATTCATGTCTTCCATACATCTTTAACTGCCATGTTTAATTTAAATTAACGGTACGCGAATATCTGTTCATGTCATTGCATTTTTCCTGTCATGTTTAAATTCAATTAACGGTACGCGAATATCTGCTCATGTCATTGCATGCTTGAACACTCATCATGATTGCGTAGCATTGCTACATACTAGTGCTACTTGTTCCGGCTAGGCACCCGTTTTGCAGGCACAACCCTAGGCCAATTACAAATCTGGCTCGTGGTCCAGAAAACGAGTTGAATGCAGCCTGCGGGCAATAGGGCACTCACCTGTGTGTGAGTGATCCCTTGTACTTGAACATAGCATGTGGGCAATAGGGCTTTCTCATGTGTGTGTGTGATCCCTTGTACTTGTTACTTGACAAT